>OMNZ01094333.1:6491-24895 GCA_900303255.1 Lesueurigobius sanzi
GCTGTAATTTGTTGATTTGTTCGATTTTGGATTCTTGTTTAGTTTTAATTCAGCGTTCGCCTTTTCAGGGTTTAAAACTCAATACATCAGGCTAGGAATTAAATATTGAAAGATTCCTCTGAACAAAGCTCCAGAATGTTGTTAATTAGAAGAATGGGGAGTTTGGAGATGTTGTCGCCAAAAATGCAATTTGAGAAAATGGTCATTGAATTTACCCAAATAGTTCTTTGGAGAAACATTGAACCAGTGCAATAATTACATTTCTTATTCTCAAGATTAGGTCAGTTTAATGTTCATATGTTAAGAGAGCTAGATGACCCAAAACCTGAGAATTAGGGCTGTGCAGATCCTTCCAAGCATCGTTCAGAGCAAGTATCAATATTTTTTCTTTACATTTTTTCCATTTAATTCACGCTATTTCTTACGTTTGGCGACAGATAAGACTCTTCAGATTCGAGCGGTGGCTCATCTCTCTCTTAATCTTTGTGCGTGTGACTCCGCCCTCTTTCTCTTGAGTAGATAGAGTGTTGTTTCCAACTCAAAGTTGGACACAAACTGATGCAGCAGTGGATGCACTTCAGGTTAAACACAGACCAGAATCTTACATATTTAAAAGGTGTTTCACCGAAACTTGTTTTATGAAAAAGCACGATTACCCAATTTTGTGCAGTAATGTCGTTAAATGATATACTCCTGTGGTGATTTACAGATCTGTTATCATATCATAAAATACAAAGACGCACATATCCCCATTATGAATAAAAGTACTTGGTATCTACAGTATATCGGCGATACTGGCTCCAGTATTTACTTGGTATAGATCAATACCAAAATGTTAGGTATTGCACAGCTCTACTGAGAATTGAAAACATTGACTTTTGCCTGCAGTGTCTCTCCTTAAATCAGAGGTGGGCAAACTTAGGCCCAGGGGCCGAATGTGGCCGGCCTAGCTCTTTAATCCGGCCCATGACACCAAGCCCAATATGCAGTGTCTAAAAGGGCTGAGCAGCACCAATGTTTTCACGGTTTGATTAAGAACAATAATGTATAACTGCTGTTTTGTTCCTTTTGCTTTGTGTATTTAAGTGTTTAAGGTCTATTTGCAAATTTTACTTTTGAAACACCCCAAACTTCATCTGGCTTTCCCCCCATTGGCAAGTTCAAAAACCCAATGTGGCCCTTGCATCAACAACTTTTCCCATACTCGCCTCAAATGTGTTTCTTTCACAAAGTAATTTCAGGGAGCACCATCTTCACACTCACACAGTGTGGAGCTATAAGCATGACTTCAGCCATGGCGACGCCAATCACCAAAATCTTTATGTTACAAGCACCGATTACCCAAAATATTTAGCTAATAGTTGGGTCAAGTAGCTGTTGGCATATACTCTGGCAGATGGCGCTATACAATAAACGGTGCCTCTGTGTCTGATGTTATTGTTGCGCAGCTGGAGTCAGGAGCGTCTGAGTGAGAACCGCCATCGCTTTCACATCAAGACTCATCACCACTGTGCAGCAGCTTGGTAATAGCGTCCCAAATGTTGGACGACCGTCTTGATGACATGTTTTAACGGCAGCGCATTTCTAATTACATGAAGTAAATCAAATGAAAGAGGGATTTTTTTTTACTTGATTAGAAACAGTTGCTGTTCCAGTTTCAAGAAATTAATTTTAGATTGAAAATGGTATTTAAAATAGGCAGGGAAGAGAAGAAAACTTACACAGCTAAAAGTAATCTAGAGATAAGCTGAGTAAATTTGCCTTTGATTTGAGAAACTAACAAAGAAATCTGCCAATGAGGTAAGTTTTTGATATCCGGGGATGATTGTAACACGGGGAGAGTTGTAACAGCACCACTTTGACCAATCAGAGTCCAGATAAGTGTAATACAATCCTATCAATCTCTATTCTTTTCTGCTTTTCCGCAATTTTAAGACTGAGTTGATACAAAAAGCAGATTGAGAGACAGGAAAGTCATTTTTTGGCTCCTACTTAAATTTGTGTAAGATTGCTGAAAATGTAACAAGATTTCAAATCTCGTAGGCAAAGATTCTTCAGTCCTCATCTGTGCTCTGTAGTTGAAGTGTAGGACGTTTCTTTACTCTTCTCTTTATCCACGACAAAGCTTTTTGGATTAAGAGTCCTACACTTCAACTACAGAGCACAGATGAAGACTGAAGAATCTTCACCAACGATGGACAACTCCTGCACGACTGAGAACCTACACAGAAGATTTCAAAACTATTAAAATTATATTTCCTGCCCTCTTTCTTCATGCTGCTTTCTACAATTAGCTGGAACTAGATTTAGCTAGTGGTGAGGGTTGTCACAGAGGTACTCTTGGGTTTGACACCTTCTCTTGTGTGTTTGTGTTGCGATTATAGGAATCTTATGAGCTGCCATTTGTAGCCAACAAATCTAGGTATTTTGTGTAAAAGTTTAAAAGTCACAGCTGAAATGATTACTGAGTTACAGCCCTCAAGGAAAAAGTGTTACAATCACCCCCGGCCTCGACTTCTCCATAATAAGAATAAGACATAAACAACAATCTTACTTCAAGCAAATTAAGATTTCTTTTCTAATTTTCATAGTGATTTTTTATCTTTTTTTCTTAATTTAAGTGTAAAAAAATTACCCCATTGGCAAAGTTACTCGGATCAAAGACAAACTGACTAATTTCAAAGACATATCACGCAGTTCCAGATTACTTCTGGCCGTGTATCTTACAGGAAAGTGGAATGAGTGGCCAGTAGTAGGATTGATTCTCTGTCCAGAACAAAAAAACAAACCAACTGCTGTCTCTTTCTTGCATTCATCTTCGTATCTCTCCTCTTCCAAACTCTCCATGAAACAGTTCTTTTCTCATTGATCTCACCCTCTTCCATTACTCTGACAGGCGTATTTATGCGATAAAATATAGATCCATCTGAATTACACAGTTTTAACATAACAGAAATCATGAGAACCATATCCATCTATGTGTGTTATTGCTGAGTAACAAAGAACAGTTCTTAATCCTGTATTATTCAAGGTTTGATGTTGGTACAGTTCGTAATATCAATGTATACTTTTGTTTGACTATGTAGAGGAACTGAGGAGAACCACCATAGCCTCCTGTAGCGACCCGAAAACAGAAAATGACAAGTATAAAAGTTGTATTGTGCCATTAATCAATCATCTTTCTGGAGAAAATGGAGCAAATGCCTTTCGACGGACGCCATTACATTTAATATAACAGCATTTCTGTTAAGTGTAACGCCTGTTATTTAAGTACACAAATATTCTAACATAGACATTCATGTTTTACAAAATAAATGTGTTTTCATTCTAACCACATATTTCATAAAAGTATATTTATATGAATAAATAATACACTACTGCTGTTACTGCTTCCGCCGAACAGCAAACCAAGAGGAGGTCCGTCGGCGAAACCGAAACCCAAGTGTACATTTCCCCCCCTTTCCTCTAAGTCATGCTGGAGTCCTTGCCGCGATATTAATCAGTCTTTATAAATAAATGTAATCTTCAAAAGTGTTAAAAGCTGAACCTGTACACAGTCTTTGTCCTGGAGTGAACGGGGCACAGTATGTCAGAGGGGTCCAACATGCACAACTATAAAGCTCGAAACCTTGGAGTCCCGAAATGGTAAAAAAATATCCATGAAGCGGCTGGAGCGCGGTATCCAGTCCGTGATCAGACGATGTATGTGGGGAGCTCTGTGGAAAACTTCACGTGATGGACATGAGGCTTCATACATCCTGCAGGGGGCGACACAGAGGGCAAGAAAAACGGCATGTTAGAAGACTATTGGAAACAACTATACAGTATCATCTTGATCATCTCACTGACCAATTAGTTTCTCATGCTTCACTCTACACATGCATGCATTCAAATTAGAGAAAGACAAATTAAAACTGCAAGGCTGTAAGATACAGAGAGGCAAGGTTTCGAGATAGAAGATAAGATAGTTCTTTATTGATCTCACGATGCAAAAAGTCAGGAAAAACGTGCCATCAAGAAGGAAGCAAGTTTGCAAAAGCAGGTAATAATAGTACTAAATAAAAAATAACATGAAAATAAAATAAATGTCTCGGAGCATCTACCAATCTAGAATCTAGAATCGTTTACCAGTGGGACGCCATGCAGCTACTGTATTTGTCCATGCCCATATAGGTCACAAACCATTTTTCTAGAAACTTTTTGCACTGAACAAATGTCTAGAAGCCCTCCTTATTGAACTATTATTTCTATTTTAATTACATCAACCTAGAAATGTCTGGGTAACACATGGATTCCAAATAGTATATTTTAACAATGTGTACGACTAACGGGATGAGTATAGCCATTAGCATAAGTTTGTCTATGGTTTGAAGACAACACATCTGTGTATTTTTAAATACAAATGAGCCATTTGGTGAAGTTTTCATATCCTACAGACAGTTGTGAATGTTCTCTCTTCTCTAGGTGGTTATCCCAGTGAAACTTGCAGTTCTGCATCCGTTTTAAATATTGATTTATTTGCTAGAGATGAGCTGAATGTTATAGGCATATAGGTCTGGGTTCTCAGTAGGTTTCCTCTGGGTGCTCCAGTTTGCCCTACCACTAAAAACATGTACAATAGGCCAGGGTGAATGATGAGAGAGTGAATGGTGGTGGTCGGAAGGTCCGTTGGTGCAAGATGTGTGCAGCTGTGCCTCAAAGAGCAGCTGGTTACCACTATCGTGTTTGGAGTGAATGCAATAATCGTCCCATGTAAAAGCACTTTGTGACTACGTCTGTGTAAGGTACAGCTCTGAGACCACTGCTAAACTAGTTATAGGTATGTGTTGTAGTTTCATTCTTTAAACTACTGCCAACTACTTGTGTTGGAATCCAACATACACTAGAATACAGAGTACAGATGAAGACTGAAGACATTTTGCCTACGATGGACAACTCCTGTACGACTGAGAACCTACACAAACTAGAATACTGTGACTGTTAACATGTAGAGATGCTGATTTCAGTAAAAAAAAAAGAACCACAGGTCTATAAATGCAATCTTCTTTTCGCCTATTGTGCATGTTTTTGCTTGATGGATGAAAGTGGAGTACCCAGAGAAAAGGCCTAGGACCTTGCTGCTGTGACGTAAGAGCACTGTCCACCAGCCACTGAGCCAGGTGTGACCTGCTTCAGTGGCTTAGTGATTAGCCATGAATATGAGGCAGATACAGGTGGCCTTACTGTCACTCCAGGCCACAGGCCACATGCAGCTGTTCCTGGCTTTACCGTTTGAACCTCTAAACACAGCGCACCTGCTGTCTGCGCTGTGTTTTAGAGTAAACAAACCACCCGGGCGTGAGACATGAACTAAGCTGCCACTGCGCTGTGAACCAGCTCTGAGGTTGTGTTGGAGCAAACGTGTTATTAGAGATCTCATCTCCCTCAATGAACGCACCGTGATTACATTAACACCAGCTGAGACACAGGTGAGGAAGTAACTAGATAAACAGGACGGTTAAATATATAGATTAAAACAGTTTTAATAGAGCAGAGACAGTTAAGAGATTTGCTGTTAGAGTTTAGTAGTGTATGATTGAAGAAATGTATGAAGAAAAAGCAATGAAAAAACAAACCAGAGACGAAAGAACCAAGAAAACAAACCGTGGGTTTGCAGAATGGTGATGGATATGAAAAGATATAATGTACTGAAATGATTATGAAACTATACAGTATTGAATTTAAATGTTAGCATTGTACAATTACAATAAAAATACCCGTCTTAGAACATATATCATAAACTTTAACCAATGAAATCACTAGTTTAACTTTTATATCACTACCGTATTTTCCGGACTATAAGTCGCACTTTTTTCTCATAGTTTGGCTGGTCCTGCGACTTATACTCAGGTGCGACTTATATATGAATTAATAAGTTACGTCAACATACCAGACACCTTTTCAGCTCATTGTTTATGCTTTGTGAAGCTGAATAACCATCAATGTGTCATGTTAGCATACCCTACACCCATTCAGCCTGTTGTTCTCTATTCTATTGTTATTATTATAAATAGCCTTTCAAGATGAAATGTCTGTTTTTGGTCTTGGATGTTGTAAAATAACCCCCCCACAAAAATGCGACTTATAGTCCAAAGTGACTTTTTTCTTCTTCATTATGCATTTTTTGGCTGGTGCGACTTATAGTCCGGAAAATACGGTATATACTGTTTCTACGATCACCACTCTGATTCCCCTGTAGTTATTCAATACCAAATGTGAAGGTACCATCTGATCTAGCTGTGTTGGACCTATACTCCTCTAGTGATCATTCACCAGTGGGTCAGCCCATTTCACCTCTGAGAAAAACAGCAAAAAAATTAATTTAGAGACTCTTGCATGAACAATGACATGATGAAAACACACAACGCAAAAGAGAAAACAAAGTCTCTGACCCACAATACTCGTACAGATCCATTTACTTACCTATGGGCCGCGAGTTGAATGCAGTGTCCAGTATCTCCAAAGAGGGCCCGCGGTCCGGTTGTGAGGTGGGCGTGGCCTCTGTTGGATTAGCTGGACTCATCATTTCTTGTTCTTTTTCGTTCTGCATCTGCGCATAGACGTTGAGGCCTGGGATCTTCCTTGAGAAAAGATTTACAGTGAGGCAAACGGACACGAACTTCGGTGTAAACTGTTCACACTTAGATGAGATAAAATAGGACAGACAGTAACTAGGACGGAATGAGGACTTAGCCAGAAGTATGAGACTAATGCAGGTCTAACATACAGCAGATACAGGTCTAAATTAACCCATCATTCAAAGCCAGTAAGTGAAGTGACCAGGACCTTCTCCAAGGAAAAGTAGCAGCTCTGCCAGTCGTTGGGAGAAACATGGGTAGCCAGAAGTAACGTATCCAAACAAAATCATGCATGTAAACCTTATAAAGTGGAGAAATTCAGCACATCTCCTTCTTATTGTGAGACTAATCACTCTGTAGCTGAACTTGTACAGCAAATCAGTCATCCCTGGTGATATGGGCCCAAATTAGAATCCCAAAATTCCTAGAAAAAATAGGTCCAATCTAGGTTGATCTTAATGAAGAGGAGGAATTTGAATGTACTTCATGATGGTTATTGCTCTGTATGTATTTAAGTGATAGTATGTAAGTTTGCAAAAGGAGGAGATAGTGTGAAATTGTAAAAGTAAACACACCCTCATGATTGGATCGGAAAGCCCCTCCTCATTCCCCTCCTGATGAGTTCATTGGTAAAATAGGGATCACTGAGAGGAAAAGGTGGCCACCAGTAAATCAATGTAGCAGCCGATACCACAATTTGAGAAACACAGGCCTTCGAACAAGAAGCGTAGGTCTGGAACGCTCCTTGCTATGAATAATCCTCATGTACTGTATATTTCTATGCAAGTCGGTGTGTTGCTAATACCCTAGCCGGATGATGTTATGCAAGTAAGATAGCCCAGACTTTGGGACAACAGCTAAACGCTCCATTCCCGTCTTGTCTACCGATCTCTCTGACCTCTCCTGCCCTTTTCCTTTTGAAACCGCACCTTGGCGAGGAGAAATAATTTAACATTTCAGAAAGGTCAACCGCTATGATATAAAGGGCTTAATATGGATAGCAACTGAAGGCTGAGTGACATTTCTTTAGCGCGGTCTGACCCAACAAAAGACCAGTTGCGCATCGCGGGAGGCCAGGGATCAGCTTTGGACAGGCAGATACCAAGCTTCTCTGTGCGGCCTAGCAAGCATCTTTTAGTTTATGAAGCTGTCAGGAATGGCCAGACAACCTCAGCCACCTCTCGCTGCATTGTGTGAACACTTTACCTCTTGAATTTGTAGATGACAAATACAGCTAAACCCGCGACCACTACTGATAGGAGCATGAGCATTGCGGAGCCACTGTGGTTCTCGCTCGTGTCCACAAGGGGCGCTGCGGAGACAGGGACGATAAGAAGATGACCATCAACAAAACCCACCGAAAGGCAAAGATGTATTAGCTAAAAGAACATGCAACAAGCAGACAAGGGCATTTAAACACCTCTATAAGGTCGTGTTCACACTTTTTGGCCCACCGGACTCGAACCAATTGGTAATTCGCAGGAGTCGATGGTCTACATCGCGTTTGACATGGTGCAGTGACTGAACTAGCCAGCAGCGAGCAGTATGTCGATGTAGGTGGACCCTATTACAACTGGCTTTAACAATAAAAAGTTAATTAGGTTTGATACAAGGTTAATTACTTGACAATATGCGCATTGTGGCGAAGCACCTGCATTGTGATACACATCTAATTAATAACAATCTTTGCAGTAGTTTGTTTGACCCAAAGCTTTATTCAGAATGTATCACAACACATATTTACTACTGTAATAGCCTTAACTTGCTGTGTTTAGAATATTCAGCCAAATAAAAGCCTCAACCTACGTATAAGATCATTTTTTCTTAAGATTCAATGGAAGTATTGTATTATGGACACTGCCCTAATGTTAATCCATACCTCTAGACCTCGATTAGTCTAAATCAGTTATTCCTAAAGTCCAGTGGTGCCTCCCTGTACATCCAAAATTTCTCTGTGAACCCCGAACAATACAAATTAACACTATTGATAATATGTCCGATAATATGTAAGTTTTTTGTCCCGCCTTAGTCCTGGTCTACAGATGCCGGACTAAGGCGGTACAAACACGGGCACATTTTTAAGACTTGATGTAAAGGCACCAGGGTTCGCTTCAAGTGGACCAAATGTGAACACGACCTGAGTGTAAAGATCAGTAGTGTGGACTTCCTTACTCTTATCTAGCCCCTTTAGGACAGTAGCAGCATCCCCAAAAGGAAGAGGCACACATTGTACCGGAGCTCACTCTCTGAATGTCTCTGTGTAGCTACAGGGGGAGGAGCCAATCACACACAGAGTGGCTTGGATTAGTTTAATGGGGGACAAATAGAGTTAATAATCCTGGCTATCTTCTACTGTATACTGTATAAATGTTGCCTATTAGTTTGCATGCGTTATGTCAGACCAACAAAAAGTTCTCCGCCAAAGCTTAACAGAGCAAAGGGGACATCTCATTCCACGCTTTCAATATTTACAAGGCTGTATTGATCAAAAAGACAACATTTATGCTAAAATTAGGGCTGCACCATATATCACCAAATTGTCCCATTGAAGCTTTGTGTATAAAGTCTTAAAAGTGAGTAAAAGGTTAACGGCCCTATACCTGTTCTTTTTTTTTCTCGTTTGTATATTTTTTTGTCCAAACTGATTCCTAACTTTCCTAACACATTTCTAACATCCCCATTCCCCACGTTTCAGGGTCACGGTCACAATAATGTAATCAACAACTTTCCTGCTTGTTCTTGAAAGAGGGAGAGAAAAAAGCTTCATAATTAGATGCATTGTATCTTTTTACTTTTACAATTTACTGAAGGAGGACAAAACCAATGTCATTCCACTAACAGGACAACTATACAGGGCCTTATGCCTATGACACATTAGATAAAATCTCCACTAAAACAAAGTTAACTTAAATGATACTTAAGATTTTGCTAAAATATTTACCTAGCTATCTCTGGTTTAGATTTTTTTGTGCTTTTTTGGTCACTTCCTTATTGGACATAGCCACAGAAAGTGACGCAAAACATAACTGTTGCCGTGCCAACTATACCAAAAGTGAAAATGCCAGTGTCTTTCCAGGTGCATTCTTCAGTAACAATACGGGAAGGTAGGACAAATCCCTGCTACAGCTGCTTAGTTGTGCACTGAAGGGCTGCTAACAATGTGAACGGCAGAAAAGGAAAGTAATATACAGCACAAATACTTACCTCACATTGTTGCTTTGATGAGGCAAGGTTTCGTGCTGTATATTCCTTTCATTTTTTCTGCCTTTCACATTGTTAGCAGCACTTCAATGTAAAACTAAGAAGCTGTACCGGGGATTTGTACTACCTTCCTGTGTTGTAACTGCTGAATGCGCCTGTAAACCATGGCAGCAACAAAGTTAATTCAGAAACTGGCAATGAGTGAGTCACAATCTTATGGAACTTCTATGTCACTAAAAAACAAAAAATAAACCAAATTTTCTTCTTTAAATTGCCACCACTTCAATACAGGGATCTCCAACCAGTAGCTCAGGAGCTACTAGTAACTCGCCAGCCCTTTCCAAGTACGTAGCTCGCCAAAGGCTTTCTACATTTAGACTTGCACTTGATGAGTCACTTTTTAGATGCATTTTTGTTGTTCTGAGCTAAATATCTCCAAACGTAGCCAAGTATAAAGCAGAAACTACTAGTTGAATGATCATCTTGGCAGTCCTAGAGACCTATAGTTACACATGTTTCTTTGGAGTATAAGTAGCTCGCTGCCGTTTTTGATACGCAAAAGTAGCTGGCAAGGTAAAAAAGGTTGCAGACCCCTGCTGTAATATGACGATAAGATAAATACTTTTCACAGATCCTTAACATTTAGTCATAATTACAAAAGGAAAAACTACCACATCGAATATTGTGCTGATGCATCACATTTACATTATGAGCATAGATTCTAGAGTGGAAGAAATTGTTATTTGCTAATTTGTCAGTTCAGTGTTACTTGAGGTCATCAAATTAACCTTGGACTGGTTGAATGAATTTATCTGTTGCGTGAATGAGAAATCCAAACCTTTGACATTAGGCTTTGACGTTGAGAACGAGCTCCCACTGGCCACTGCTTTAGAGGCGTAAATGTGTGCGTGTGATTACCTGCTGATAGGTGCGCTGCGTACACCGTCACCTGGACTCCCGGCCGCAACGTGAACTGGACCAGATTCTGATTTAAGCCGCTGAGCAAAACTTCTGACAGCTGTAAAGACAAAGATAAAAAAAAAAACAACAAAGCAAGTTTGAAATCAGAACAAATCGTAAAAAGAGAGAAAGGTCGTCGCCCAAGTTCATCTAACTTCAGGCTCATCCGTCTCTACCTCTTCATCTATCAGCAGAGTCCTGACATTTCGGAGCAAATTAGTTTGTAGTCCTGATCAATCTTTGCATGGATTCATTTTTTAATGTCAGCGAAAATAATGGAGTTCAAATCCTGTTTGCCCTTGACAGCAGTTTCAGGAGCGCTGCTTCATGAGTCGGCGATGGCAGGTTTGTGAGTAAGAATCAACTAAACGCAAGGCATGAGAAATATATTAAAAAAAAATTGTATAATAAATGAATATGGGACTGTGTGATTTTGTTTTGTCTGCATCTCTTTTATCAGAAGCTCTTGGGGCACGGTGAGAATATGGCAACTCCATTCCATAGATTAGTTTGTCCAACTCTTCATCAAAAAGTAGGTCTAATGGGCGACATGGGATACATACTGTATATCTTGATACATACTCTACGGAAGTTAAAATTTAAAAAAATAATATATTTTCCACCCCCTACATGCTCCAGCAGTGTCCCGCGCTGTACTGTGAGCCCACACCTATCCCACTCAATTGCCGCTATAAGCCTGCACTGTCTAAAGTTGCCTCCTCGGGCCGAAGCAGCAGTCATGCACGAGCTTAACATGGAGACTGCAGTTACGCGGACGGCCAGAGGTGGCAGTCACGAGAATGAAAATTAACAACCTCTGTTGAGTCCCTTTAAGTTAAATTTACAATGTTTGGGCTGATGGTTTGACAACACATGCAGAGTTCATGTGGACCTCGGGAACTGGGGAAAACATTTTTTTTTCACGTGAACGCTTCCACAACAGGGGAAAACAGCTGGGGAACTGGAGTCAAAACAAGCTTCCCGACATCTGCACCTGACCCGGAAATAAACTGTTAATTTAATGTTAAATATAAGCTTTTGGGTTGTTTGGGTGAGCTGTCATTATCCTCCCAGTAAATTGTTTGCAAGAGAAATGTCTGACATTAATGCTAGCAAAAAGAAAATGTGATATTTTATAAAATAAACAATTCGAAGTTCAGCTAAAACCAAGTTAGCTCTGTTAAACGCTAATTAGTGATAAAAGACTGTTTTTATTTGGCGACGTCAAAATCCCCACTTTCCCACATACAGTAGCAAGCACATGAACACAAACCAACTGGGAACGCAGCATTATAAATCTCTTAATTTGTAATATTATGTGTGTGATGTGGAAAACATAGCAACATCATTGCTGTAAGTACTCCATCACGGCAACAGTAGTTCCAATGTTGAAGGTTCTATTTCTACTTGGATGTAAAATGTGTATAGTCTCTATTGCAAGTGGCTTTAAAATACATTGAACAGGCTACAACAAGGAGCTCATTAGCCCTTTCCAAGTAGCTCGCCAAAGGAGTTCAACATTTCTGCATATGCTTGATGAGTCAAATTTTAGATGCATTTTTTGCAAACATTTAGGCGAATATAGCAAAGTACAAAGTGGAAACTACAGTCATTTTATATTGTGTTGGATTATCATCTCGACAGTCCTATAGACCTAGTTATACGCGTTTCCTTGAAGAATAAGTAGCTCACTGTCATTTTTGTTACTGTAAAGTAGCTCACCAGGTAAAAAAGGTTGGAGACCCCTGCGCTACAAGTTTCCTGGACTAGTTAAGATCGAATTATATTAGTATTTTTGTGTATATTTGTGTGTTTCTATGGAGGCATAAATATATGAGACCATTCTCAGTCATGTGACTTTTTTCTCTCCAACCCAGTTCTGCCATGGCCACGCCCCCTGCATCGCCCTAACCATAACCACATCCCTTTTCCTAACCCTAAACTTAACCCTAAACTTAAAACTCACCCTAAAGGTGGCCACACACTAGAGGATTTTTAATCTTTTGAGACTAAAGATCTGTGCAAAGACAACACACACTTAAGGACAGACATGAGGTCACACATACACACACATGAGGAGTCCCACCACAGATCATGCCATGAGAGAAAGTTTTATTGAGCCACGCCTCCTTTTAAGACTAAAAATAAGGCTAAAAATCCTCTAGTGTGTGGCCACCTTTACCATAATAACATTTTAAATATAAACTTAATAGCTCCAACTAAAAAAAGCCTCACTAGGAGAATGAGAATGTGCGGGGGCATGGCCAAGGCAGAACTGGGTTGGAAAAAAAAAAAATGAGGCGGCAGTCAGCCTTGTTATCAGCTGTTGTCTACTTTTGTTTTGATTTGAATTGCTTGTAATAACACAGACTTGCAACATAACTTTCGCCAACCAAATGACAACTGCTGAGAAAGGTCACTACGGACTCACATCAAAACACATCACAAAAACAACTCTCTCATCCGCAAATCAGCTCCACCTCAAATGCTTTTTCAGCTGCCAGACAAGCTACTCAGATCACCTTCTGCAATCACAGTCAATGCAGGTAAAGCTCACTTGGATAATTTCAGGTCTAAACCATGGACTCGAGCAGCCACGCAACATGTAGGGTTATTACATTGGTGAAACACCAATCAATTATTTCCCAAATGAAAATCAAATTCCAGCATGAGTGTGACAGGCGAGATCGACTTCATAGAGAAGGGATGTTCAAACTGCAAAAGGAGCTCAAAGCCAAGACTAACCTGGACATGAAAACCAGTGTCAGGCTCACCAGATCAAGCAACGTTGGGAAGAAGAGTGAAGGTATCGATGCAAAGATTCAAGAATGGAAGGCCACAGCTGAAAGATTGCAACGAAAGGTGCCAAAAAAACATGTAAAAAGAGAAGAAGACAATGCAAAAACCCACCAAAAAGCCTTAAGCGGCACCAACCAAGATGCAACAGACGTTTGCAAAAGCCAGATTCCTTCTAGCAACGCCAGAACTTCAAATGACAAGCTGAAAAACAATCGATGCATTTGGAAGGGAGTGGACACTTCGAATCTCGCCAAAGCGGTTGACATCAACATTTGGCGTTGCACAATTGAGGTATTTCATTTGCACCCACCCTCATCTGGACAGAGAGGAAGCAGTGAGGAGCGCCTTGAATCAGACGTATCCAGTGATGACGAGGCAGTTAAGTCAAGTGTTCCTTGTGGTGCTGACAGTGAATCTGAGACTCCAGACAACGGGGGAAGTGTGCTGAAGAGAGTGATGGATGCTGTGAAGACTTTTATCACCTTTTCCCTGGGAGCTGCTGCATGGATACTTCTGACCAATAACTCATTAGACCAATCTATATAAAAAAAGTCCATAAATAAATCAAAGTTATGCATGAACGTTTATCTGTCCATTTGTTTTCTTTTGCTTATCAGGGGCAGAGTCACTGAGAAAACAGTCAAAGAGGCACTCCATAGACCCTAGAATTAGATTGAACATGACAATGTTTGATGTGGCAAACGTGGTGGCCATCTTGTGATTGGCCAGTGAGGTTAATGCTAATAGAACACAGTTTTCATTGATAAAATGGTAGAATTTGACATGCAGTAATTGTTTTTGATTTGTTGTATTGTTGGTAAGTCTAGGTCTCTCAGTCAAGAAAGATGAACTCTGAAAAATGTACCTAGATATCTCTGGTTTGACTTTTTTTGTGTGTTTTGTATCTATTTAAAGGATTGTTGTTTCGTAGTCACTATTTAGCACCATTCATTCTTCCGTTTCTACTGTACCACTGTCTCAAGATCACTAGCTACTGTAAATATTGGCCAACTTCTGTCTATGTTCTTCTTTCAGCACTGTGCCCATACAAGAACAATTATTGATGGGAAGGGAAGCGAGAATAGGGAGGTATTGCTGTACTTTTTTTTTTAGCATATACGTATAGCGCTGCCTGCCTCAAACAGACAATACATTGAAAGATATGAAATTGAAAATAAAATAAAACCTTTTACAACGTCATTTTCTTACTAGACTATAATGCCAGTCAATGTTTAGAAAAAAAGTAATGAAATTAACAGAAAAAAATAGGTGTTTCCTATTTGTTTACATGCACTAGCTTCAAAAGGACAGTCACAACATGGCGGCCAGAGCTTACCATTCGTTCCAATGTGCCATGTCCTATCTATTATCAAAGAAATAAAACCATACATTTAAACCTGACTCTAACTTGGCTGAAAATATAGGCAATTTTTACAGATAAGATGCCTTATTTTGTATGAAAAATATAAAATAACGGGGAACTTGCAAGACATTTTTCTGCCGTATTTATGTCAGTAATATACAGAAACAGTTTCATATTGATATATTGCAGTGTCAGTGTGTAGCAGCACAAAACCAAATCCAACCATTTGTGTCTGAGATCTCATCCTTTAGGTCATTACCCACAGTTCTTGGCTATAGATGAGTAGGAACACATAGATTGTCCGATAAATCAAGAGCCTTTCAACTCAACTCCTTCTTCGCCAATACAGTCTGAGACCGCATCAGACGCTGCACCGATCCGTCAGTCAATCTCACGCTCCAGCCGTCCCTCGCTCGTGAACAAGACCCAGAGATACTCCAGATATTTGAATCCCTCCACTTGAGGCAAGGACTCTCTACAGGAGACGGCAGGCCCTGTTTTTATGCTCAAGAACCGTAGCCTCAGATTTGGAAGTGTTGATCGTTATCCCAGCCACTTCACGTTCGGCTGCAGACCAGGCCACCCCAGAGCAGGGAGTGTACGCTGAAGGCCCTACTTCAACAAATCAGAAGGACAGCGCCAGATAGAGAAAGTAAACAACTATTTGCTTTGATAAGTTCCTATACAAACCCGAGAAAAAAATAAAACTGATGCAGGAAACATTTGTAACAACATAATCTAAAGGACAGATAAAAAAAAAAAAACTGGTCACATGTACATAGCACTTATCTACCTGCTTTAGGCACTCTACATCAAGGTACCACTCACCCATTCACACTCTCATTCATACACCAGTGTACGCAGACTCTGAAGGCAATGTGGGTGGAGAGTCTTGCTCAAGGGCCCTCCGGTTACAAGACCGGAGGGTCACACAAGACCGGAGGCGCCACAACATCATGTTGTGGCGCCACTGTCACCACAACATGATGACTGAAGAATCGTTGCTTATAATGGACAACTATGACTAATATGACTAGACTACGAGACCTTACACAGACATAAAACAATACAAATTGAGAATTGCACTTTTATGTTTATGTATCACAAAATATGTAATCTCTTGCAAAAAAAAAATCTTCAACAAGCTGCTTATTTGTGGTTACAACTGGTAAAAGTTGAATCTGCCTTATTGATGTTCCTCGAACTGGTACGACGTAGATTGAGGGCAGGCTTTGGTGAGGCAATACTGACATCTGCTGGACATATATGAGGTTGCAGCTTGGTGTTGCTATTACTGTCACCAATTTACAAAAAGAGCAGGATAGCTGCTCTAAAATGTGTTACAAATACTACAGTATTTTTAATTGTGAAACGCAATCCCAATGTCCCAAAAAGACATTTTGTTAAAGACAGTGAAGTGAAAGTTGTCAAAAAGTCATTATCTATGTTGTTTAGTTGATAAGCGCTTACACAAACATGCAATTAGATTGTTTTTTTTCTTGATTGAACATATATAACAGCACTTTTTAAGCTGTTCCCTCAGTCTCTGATGTCAAAACAAAGTGAAATTAATAGTAGTTACGTGATATTGATATTAATGACCTGATCTTTTGAACATTTCTTTAATATGAAGAACTTGAACAACAGTCTGCATGAGTCAACCTGCAGAATCCAGTATTAGAGCTCCCAACCTTCCAGTTATACGGCGACCACAAAAGATAATAAGACCACAATAAACAGCCCTAAATAAAGTCAAAAGGTGGTGGGAGTTTTCTGACCTGGTCTAAATGTGCCGCGCTCTTGTCGGGCTTCCCCTCTGTCAGCTGTTTGTCAGGCAGAAGGAAGAACTCAGCCGCCGTGGGTAAACCAGGCAGCACAGTGACCAGGAGCTGCTCCTCTCTCACTCCTGTGGCCTGGAAAGGAACAAGGAACACAATACACTGTATAAACGAGAATAGAAAGATGTGTGGACATTAGGGCAAGCAGACAGTAAACAGTAAATCAGTACACACGTGCTGATCAATCCAAAGAGTACCATAAACTACCTCCTAATTCCAGAGGAGGTCTTTAGGTGAGACACTGCAGGTAAAACTCATTTTTTTCAATTTTCGGGCCACTTTGCTCTCTTATAAACCTTCATCTGGAAACAAATAAATGACCTAATCTTTACAATAATAATTATTGCACTAATTCAACCTTTCTCACCAGAACTATACAGTTGTGCTCAAAAGTGTGCATCCCCTGGCAGAATGTCATAGAATATGAATGATGACACGGAAACCTTTATTTCACTCATGGTTAGTGGTTGCGTGAAGTCATTTATTGCCAGAAAACCTTACGCCAAACAAGCCAAATGTCCCTGATTAAAAGTTCACATTATTGTGCATCTCGAAACAAACATCATTTTTGTCAGAAAGTCCTGTATTTCAGCTGAAGTGAGTTTTTCTTTGCTCTTGAACAAGTTTCCTGCAAACGTTAGATCAGGGACATTTGAGTAGTTTCTGTTTCATTATGATTCCATGACTCCAAAGAGTAAACTCAGTTCTATAAATGGCTTCGTACAACCACTAGCCATGAGTGGAAAAAAATATGAAAAATGGCCAAAAGTTGAACTTTTGAGCACAATTTCTATATGAGAACTCAAAATGCGTTTTATTGCAATATTTTGGAGGTTTGTTATCAGGACTTTTTCAATATTCAATTCCTAGCCTAGTTAATGTGTTTTGAACCATGGTTTTTAATGAAAACATTAAATAAAAGAAAAATTGCGAACCATGTCAGTAATATGCAACTAAAGTTTAAAATTAATATCTTCAACTTTATCAATCAATCAACTAATCAAAATGTATTTACAGTATATAGCACTTTACAACAACAAAAGAAGAACAATTAAAACACATAAATTTCTATAACACGAGATGGAGGTATATTTCTAGCCCTCGGTGTTAAAATCCAGCCTGAACAGATGCGTCTTTAACCTGGACTTAAACAGGGACAGGTCAGTGAGAACACGCAGACTGAGGGTCAGCAAACGAACGATCGGCCCACTGTTTGTACCGGGACCTGGGCACGTCCAAAACCATTTAATCAGAGGCCAGAGAGCTCTGCTGGGGCGATGTACAGTTAAAATCTCTATCAAATACAAAGGAGCCAGGCCGTGGAGTGCTTTAAAAACAAAGGCAAGGCAAGGCAAGGCAAATTTATTTGTAGAGCACAATTCATACACAAGGCAATTCAAAGTGCTTCACAATTTCATAAAATTACAAGAAAGCAGATAAAATCAATCAATAAAACAAATATAATCATTGACTAATTACATTAAAAGTGACATTAAAAGTGAAGAGTGCAGATAAAATACTTTCAGTTGACATATGCACAGTTAAAAAGAACCGTTTTCAGCTTAGATTTAAACATTGTCAAAGTTGAGGCCTGTCTCACACCTTCTGGCAGACTGTTCCAGATTT
>OMNZ01094334.1:0-13150 GCA_900303255.1 Lesueurigobius sanzi
GGAAGCTTCTTGATTTTTGAACGTCCACAAGATTAGTGATGACTTTTTCTCGTTTGTTTCTTTTTGAGGGCATCTTTCAAAATGTAGAAGAAGAAGAATTTGTAGTTTTGAATATTAAATTGCAATGACAGCAGCCCTAATTTTCCATTTTAACTCATGGATACAAAGTCACGGCACAGATCCACAAGTAAAGCTGCTGTCAGTACTGGTGGAGAATGAGAAACTTTGAGAATATTTTTGTAACATACTGTATGTTCTTGATTTCCCCCGTTTGAATAATACCCTCAGGGATTTTAAAGTGGACATGATAACATCGTAACTGTGGCTTCTCAGGATGATATTTTAGGTCTTATAATCTAAAATAACATCTTTGTGTGTAAAAGACAACATGAGTATGGACCGTGTTGGCCAGGGTTTCAGTTCGGTCAAGAGCGCCCTTCGCAGGCAGCAGTGGGAATGACAATTGAGAAAATGTGAGAATAGACAAAGGCTTTCTATTTCATCATCTGTACTTTGTGCTTGAAGAAACAGAACATTTTGCTCCTCATCCCAAGAGCTTTGTCAACAGACTGAGGATGCCATGGATTATTAGGCCCACCTGGTCGACTCCATCCTCAGTCTGTTGAAAAAGCTCCTGGGATGAGGATAAATATTCAGTTTCTTCAAGCACAAAGTACAGATGATGAAATAGAAAGCCTTTGTCTATGGTGGTACCTGTACGATTGAGAATACAAGCTTTCTTCTTTAGCGAACGGCACGCTAGCAAACCAATGATGCCACAATGAACACACTTTGGGGGTTTATCAAGACAGGTGCTAAATAGCGAGTGCAAGCAAATGTGGATTTGAAATTGTGTGTATTACTGTGTTAGGGCCCCAAATGAAGTGCAAATGAAAGAATGACTTTGCAGCTGATCCACTTGTGCATGTGCTAGTTGTCTTGCACATGGGCAAAGGCTTTGTAAATGACCCCATTTGAGCGCACAACTACTCATAACAGGTCAGATGGTGATTTATGGACTTTGAAAAAGTGGAAGACAGTTTTGGGTTCTGTCGATTATGCAATAACATGCAGGAAGTTCAACACTTTATGCTGACAAATACGATATATGGCCCCAGTAAATAGGATTACTCAAACAAGTGAAATGCTACTGCAGGTATGTTTTTGATGAGAGAACTTTATGACTCTCCTTTACGTCTCCTTTAAGTTTATGATGCAGAAATGGGCAACATTTGTTTAATATATAAATAAAGGTTTGACAGACAGAATAAAAAATTGTACACATTTATTTACATTTACATTTATTTACTAGTTCATTCAAAAACCAAGACATCCAAAATCCTCCTTGAACAAATCTTTGTAACTAAATCAACAAAATAATACCATGCATTAAAATCTGGTTTTATCCATTATATAGATTGTGTTCAAATACATTTTGAATTTTGATTATTTTTAAATGGAAAAATAAAATGATGGAAAACTGTCAGTAATATACACCAAAAGTTCCAAATTGATGTCACTATTTTTAAATCCCCTTATTCTTCTGCAATGTCTGGCCTAAAAAATGCAATCCTGTGTTTGTGAGTATTTTCGTGGTTGTCTTTATGGCGTATGTTGAATGGTTTTGATCGACTTCTGGGTTGGACTTACTAAAAACAGATTAGCCCATTTACTGTAAACCCGCTCCATGAAGCGGGGCATAATGCAGTAGTAATTACAGTGAACGCACTGAGTATCTTGGGTGAACTTTTTGAAGTCATTGTCATAAATTGTGGACTCAAACCAGATGCATGTGTTTATTATTAGATTAGTGTGCAATAACTTCCACTTCCATGTTTGTTTTGCAGACGGTAGAGGGTTCAATGCAACAGACTGACCCCATGAATCATTTTGCAAAATCGGGTGTTGCTGTTTTGTAGTGACACTTTCAAGCTTTCTCCCACTTGTCTGGACTCTGAAGAAAGTAGTTGGTAGTGACGTGTGGTGAAAGAGATTCCAGTTCTATAAATGTTCTTGTAAAGTAAAGGATTTGGTTTCTGTTGCCATGTCGAGACATTATCAGCAAATCCTCAGTTGACTAGTGATGTGAGGGTGTTAAGGTGAACGGAACGAGCTGGTTCTCGATTGTGAAAAGAGCCTGGTTTTTGGTTGTCAATTCAAACTCAAGAATCCCAGCGTTCAGAGAACAGCACAAAGGATGATGTCTTGACATGTTAAAATGTCTCAAATGGACTTTACTGTATATAGCCTTTGTTTGCGTAATTGTGACAGTGGACAAAGTATATTTGCACTTTTGACTTTGCAAATCACCTATTTTCAAGTTAACTGAGATTTTGTTGTGCAAAGAGATGTTTTTCATATTTTAACTGCAAAAATACTTATTCCACTGTTTATTTCTTTTGTTTTTTTAACATGGCAAGTTGCAATGACTCAAAATGAGCAATGACTCAAATGACTTTGAAATGATCCCAAACACTTGGCTCCCTGGAAAGAGCCATGAATACCATCTAATTGACATACTCAAGATAATTATGTCATACAACATCTATTTTGAAATGACAGCTTTGTGTTGGACTTTCTGGACAAACTTCCAATCATTTGGTGACTTAATTTTTTCAATCTTACTTTTTAAGCATAATCGAGAAGAAAAACTCCCAAAAAGGGTGGAACTCGAAAGATAATCTCTACAAAGTGAATTTTACCACACATTTACGTAGTTCAGGTGATGATACATCTTACTAAATACTCAATATGAATTGAAAATGTACAGAAAAGGGGTCACACAGTTTGTATACTGTATTCCTCTAAAGAAACCGTAAACATGTTGATATGAAACTGTATTGGATTTAGATTTATGTGATTTTTATGTGATTGTCTTCCGCATTTCCCTGGATATATCCTTCGCACTCTTTGAATTCCCCTATTCACAGACGTTTCATTTTACAACACAGGCACTTCTCGTCGCGTTGAAAGCAATTCTGTCAACTCCATCCATTCGTGCTTAGCAGTTTGTCTCCCCATCCACCTACAGCCGCAGCGCCGGGCTTTATGCTCCTATTGCGGGGAAATTATAAAACAAATTGTCTCCTCTCGCATGTAAACAAAACGCTTTTCACTTCGCATAAATGGTGAATCGCGCTGCCATTGAGGCGGCTTTTGCATGCTGCCACTTCGGATGCTGTGTATGGGTGACAGGCGCCCAAGGCAAAGTTAGAAAGCACTAAATATATGCCATTATGGTTAATAGATTGAACCAAATCCAAAGACACTCGGAGATTATCTATTGAAATGCTGTCAGAGAGGGACAATCTCGGAATTACTGTACCAGCGTACACCTTGGTGCGGAGAAAATGGCAGACATAGGAAATGGGGATAAAAATAAATATAGAATGAAGATTACCTAAGGGCACGGCTAGTGGATTTAGCGCTCGGCATATGTTTCCAGCTTCGCCGAAATCCCAAAATCCCACGTCCAAAGTATGATACGCAGGGTATGGATAGTGTCGAGAATGTTAATGGCTTTCCGATAATTACCGCTATCTGTGTTCTGTAATCCATCATTCGGGAACAGCCATAAACAAGAACTCCGCATCTGTTTATCTTCCCTTTTGACAGGCGCAGCAGCAACCTCCGAGACAGTACAGTAACCCAAAGTTTTTCTGGAGTTTCTAAATAAGACCAAGGTAATCTCCGCTGTGGACCGTGACTGGCGTCGTCCGTGCGGCGTCGGAGGGTGGAGCGAGGCGCGATGGCGGTAGATTCGCTGACAGAAGAAGATGGCCGTTTTGGGTTTTTTAGGGGAAGAGGAAAAGGGGAAAACAAGGTCATGTAATGAGGGCGAGGGTTATAGCTACTGTATTGGAGCTCCGCCTGGCGTTAAAACGTGGCCATGTTGGAACCCAATAAAACAGGATTTCAATGGTGAACATACATACTGTATATCCATGCTTTTCAGTACTATGGCTTTTTACTATTCAGGGTGCCATTTTGAGGACATTTTTCCATTCAAAAGATGTTGTTTTGTTTGATTTTTTAAAGGAGACAGTCCTCATATTTCATTATTCTGAAACGCCTCCCAATATGCTGTTTAAATATTACACTCAATGTTTCTCCCACTATTTATACAGTGTGCTCAAAAGCTTACATAGGGTATGTATTCCAGCTGAAGTGAGTTTTTCTTTGCTCCTGAACAATTTTCCTGGCAGTTGTTGAAGGTCATGTAAACGTTAGATCAGGGATATTTGAGTAGTTTCTGTTTCATTATGATTTCAAAAGAGTAAAGTCAGTTCTTTGGCAATAAATGGCTTCGCACAACCACTAACCGGAAAAAAAGATTTTGGTGTTACCATTCATATTCTTTGAAAAATGGCCAAAAGATTAAAAGGGTATGTAAACTTTTGGCCACAACTGTATATATTAGGGAATGGTGTGGACATTCGGATACAGCCATGTCTTGTTTCCGGTCTGTTTACTTCCTGGTCCTTGCACCTGCGTCCCATTGTCTGCCCCTCCCAGTGTTCTTATACCCCTTTGTTCCCATTAGGCCTCATTCATGAAACATACTTACGCACAAATTTGTTCTTAAGGCCGACTTAAGAACTTTTTTAGCATTCACAAAATTTGTTCTTACCTGAAAGAGTTCTTCTGGAAGAACAAATCCTAAGAACAGGCTGGAGAAAATCTGCAGTTTTAGAATATTATCACAGTCAAAATGGACCAAAAAATTCTTACACAGCGCGAGTAACATTTTTCTAAAACTTATTTAATTTAAAAGTATCTTTTTTGAGAACGAAGGTGGTATAGAGCAGATATGGTTGCTGTAAATCAGACTTTCACAGCTGAGGGCTGCAGCTCGTTAGTAGCTGCTGTGAGTCACACCTGTCGTAATCAGAGGACAGACTTTAGATTAAATGCAGGAGGCTATAGAGCTTTGGAATGTGATGTCACGTAATGGGGCGTGGCCAGCAGATTGTATTGATGTGAATGTGGTTGAGGTGCCATCTTACCGGTCCAAACAACAAACTGCTAACTGTAGAACTAAGGGAAGCTAGATGGACAAATAACTTCAGGATAGTTGGGGCCTGTTGTGTAGTTGACTGCCATGTTAGAATGCATGATGTATGACTGAATAATATTGAAAATGGGCTTTTTTTTAATTGTGTAGTGGTCCTGAAAAATGGTGGCAAAATTCCCATAATGCATTGCACTGTGATGTCAGTTCCAAACCTCTATTTACAATAACAGTAACAGTATTTAAAAAATAGTAGCATACAAATATTACATACTTCAAAGGGTCACACTGCCTTGAGAAAGACCTTTTTGTGTTGAAACGCGTTGGCATTTTAATAAATTATTGCCTGAACCAGACGTGCCTCGGTTAATTCCTTTGTGTTCACTTCAAAAGGTTACTCACATGTACTCGAGTAAATGTAAATGAGTACTGCCTCATGCCCTTGTCATGCCCATATATGGAAGTTTAGAGGGTGTGTCTTTGTATTTACATTGTCAAAATAATGTAAATGTCATGATAATGAGGCGAGTGGTGTTCGTGTCATGTTCATGAATTTGGGGCATCTCTCTTTGAGAAGAGTTTTGTCTTTTTAAGAATGCTTCGTGAAGTTGTTCGTAAGTTTTGCTAAGATCTAACTGAATGAGAACTTACTTACTGAATGAGGCCAATGTTCTTTGCCAGATTGTCTTGTACTGTATGTCATGCATTCCAGCCTGTGTGACTTTTGCCTGATCAAAACTCACCTGGAGTTGTTGCATTCGAGTCCTTCTACATAATGTTTGCTATAAGTAAGCAGCTTCTCACATTAGCCAAAGCCGTTTTATCTGCGCATGAACTATCAGCGCCTTTGCCGTGATGGAGAAGTGGACATGACGCGTTCATTTACACCGCTGTCACGCCGCGGCTCGTCTGCGGCGCCCTCCAAACCCTTTAACACGTTTAACCTTTGAGCTCGTACGGTCCTCGCTCTCCTCCACCGCAGCCGCACCGCCAAGGCCCAGTAATAATGAAGACAGGGAATCAATCGATTGATGAATGAAAGATTAGCTTATAGACAGAAAGCTAATTAGCCCCTTTACAATGAGCCGTGAGTCCAGATGGATGGATCCCAGCTCAGTAATCAGGATATAGACGATTTTACACCTCCGGGAGTATAATGGAAGCAGTGATGTATTGATGTTTTAGATGCGTCTCTATGTTTTCGCTCGGCCATATTTACAAGCCATTGAATGCAGGTTTACATTGGGATAATGGGATCACAGACACAGCTTCATTTACAGATATAGGCTGCTGTGATTGTTGTCATTATTCTGGGTATTGCTGGCCAAAATAAAGGGCCAATGTTTTTGCAAAGTAATTTAATAAGATATTCAATAGAGTCTTACTTGCAGGTGAATAGGAGACATTTTAAAGTATTGCTCCGTATTACTGACATAAAAATGAGAACAAAAATGTATTGTATCTGTGATTTTATGTGCAAAATTGCCTGTATTTTTGGCAACAAAATCCTAATAATAATGGATAGAGCCAGGTTTTAATTTATGGTTTTATTTTATTGATTTTTAGTTAGAAAGATTTCTTCAGAGGGGATTTTGAACATCTTTTGAATAAAGTAGTTAGAGTAAAGTAGTGACCTGTCTGTGTAAGTTCTCAGTCGTACAGGAGTTGTCCATCGTAGGCAAAGATTCTTCAGTCTTCATCTGTACTCTGTAGTTGAAGTGTAGGACGTTTCATTCTTTATCCAAAGAGCTTGTGGGTCTTTTATGGAGAAACCAGTGGTTTCTTCAGCATGCTCAGTGCTGACGAAGTTCTTTGGATAAAGAATGAAACGTCCTACACTTCAACTACAGAGTACAGATGAAGACTAAAGACCTTTTTAGGGTACAAAACTCAAATAAATCAGCCTAGGAATTATATAGTGAAAAATCCCTCTGACAATATTGTTAAGGTCAAGACTGGAAAGTGAAGTCTGTAGAAGCTACTATAGTGAAGATGTTGTTGCCACAATGTTAGAAAAATGCATTTTGAGAAAATAGTCATTGAAATCACAATTTCCCATACAGTTATATGGAGAAACGCTGAATCAATTCAATAATTACACTCCTTATTGTAAAGATTAGGTCATTTAGTTTCTTCCGGGTGGAAGTTTTGTATATTAAGAGAGTAAATTGGCCCAAAATCTGAAAATGTAAAAACAAGTAACCGTATATTCCGGACTATAAATCACACTTTTTCTCATAGTTTGGCTGGTCCTGCGACTTATACTCAGGTGCAACTTATATATGAATTAATATGTTACGTTAACATACCAGACACGTTTTCAGTTCATTGTTTATGCTTCGTGTAGCTGAATAACCATCAGTGTGTTACGTTAGCATACCGTACACCCATTCAACCTGTTGTTCTCTATTCTATTGTTATTATTATAAATTGCCTTCAAGATGAATTCTCTGTTCTTGGTCTTGGACCTCAAGAACAGACCCCCTGTCCAGACAGATGCTTTTTTCTTCTTCATTATGCATTTTTTTGACTGTTGCGACTTATTGTCCGGAAAATACGGTAGCAGGAAATTTTCTTCAACTCTGCTACAGAAATGAGGATACGTTATAAGGTCAAGTTTTCAATAATTTTTTCAGAAACAATTCTAATGTAAAACAGGAATTATGATGTATAAAGAACTGTTTAGTGTTTATGATCATCAAATGCTCAATCTGGCCCAAATCATCCTTCTTGGCCACTGCATATAGGAGCAGATTTCAAATAACTGTGTAAAACGTGTATCTTTTCAACATTCTGTTCGTCTGCACGATTACGACTGGTTTACAGCAAACTTTACAGCCTACCTCCACTGCTGTCCCTTTGAAGCCGGTGCCAACATGCAAGCACATCCAAATCTCCTTATGTTAATAGCATGTTCACGAGGAGCTCACAATCGGAAGCCACATACAGTGAACATGTACCGTGTAGTCTTAACATGTCTTTTCAGCGTGATATCCAGGAAAAGCAACACTCATAATGCAATTTCATGGTCACATCCAACAGAATACATTGGAATACACCGGCGCCCGCCTGCATCAACAATGCACTATGGGCCCCACACTCACAGTGTACAGTATATTAGTGCATTATCACTCCCACGTTCTGTCAAGTGACTTCAAGCGGCCCATTCAAGTCTATGATTAACTATATAATGGCGGCACGGCAGCGCGGGCCTCCTTAGCATGAGTAATTGATTAGTGAGAATTATGGCTGCTCACTGTCTTTTGCCTATTCATTAATCATACAGGAAAACAATGTAGTGAGTAATGATATTGATGATTTACACACGCCGTCGTCTGGGGGAAAGGGAGAATTTGGGGCTTACCGCGGCAGATGCCCCGTAATTCCGGATTTAAGTGATTAAAATAATCGCCTTTGCGCAAATAATCTCAAAACGGCAATATCCGCTCTGTCACAGCCCATTGTGCGCTCGTCTGAGGCTGAGAGAAAGCAGGGGCACGCCTGTGCAGCCACGACTGCTTCAGCTAATTTCCCATAATCCACTCTGATAAGGCCCCATGGTCGTCATCTACCTGTGCCGCCGCGCCTGGCGATGCACATTAGTCAATTAATAGTGTGTTAAATGACACAGGTTCCAGTCAATTGGGCTTCTCTTGGGAGCAGCCATTGTCCTCCGCTTCGAGATGGAGGAAGACAAAGACGTTGATGAAGGGAACAACCTTTGCTGCGTCCGTGCATCACCGCGCACATATGGCACAGAGCTCAATTTAGCTCAGAAAACACCTTTTTAGTCTAAATATCTGTGTTGTTCCTGCCTTTACATAAACAATTACCTATGCCATAACGATGTGTTATAATTACTGCAATCTGTACGGAGACTTTTCATTGCACATGAATGTTCCAGCATCTTGTGACTCCTATCTATTAAATTAAATGAAAGATGCTTTTTTGGGTGGGTGTACACTGGAATCTAAAATTGTTGAAATATTTGGAAGAATATTTGATCTTGTTTTGAGTAGGCCAGAAAAACAATCTGCCAATTTGCACCTATAACAATATTGCTCATCAAGAGTTGATTTTGTGCCGTGCAAGAAACAAAAACTAGGTCTCCCTTCTTTCCAATCTTTTGGCCCTTTTTCATGGAATATGAATGATAACACCAACATATTTTTTCCACTCATGGTTAGTGGTTGTGCGAAGCCATTTATTGCCAAAGAACTGAGTTGAAATCGTAATGAAAGAGAAACTACTCAAATGTTCCTGATCTAAAGTTTTCATGACCTTCAACAACTGCCAGGAAAATTGTTCAGGAAAAACTCGCTTCAGCTGAAATACAGGACTCTGTGTAAATGTATGTTTGTTTCCAGATGCACGATATGTAAATTTGGCTAGTTTCTGTTTGAAAAGCGTAAACAAACAGCTTTGTAGACAATAAATGGCTTCATGCAACCACTAACCATGAAATAAAAGTTTGTGTGTTATCATTCATATTCTTTGAAACTGTACTGCACAGTTCCTCTCACTTTACTGACCCATGTGCCTGAATTGTACATAATTAATATCACATGAAGAATAAGGCTGGCCAGCAGGGATTGTGAGAGCTAGTAATGTGTTGGACAATATAACCTGCCTTACTCTTCCTGTCATTGTCTGAAATCTGTGCTTTAATAGACCCTTTCGCTGCTTACATCATCAGTGACATCAGCTGGAGGCAGGAAGTGAGCAAGAGAAATAAGATTAAACTAAAACTAGCGATTATTAGTGTAAAAATACAACTAAAAAATGTGGTCCTATTGTGGCTTAAGGAGCAAGAACAAGAGGAACGACATTTGAGACGATAAAATAAGGTTCTATGTGACCATTGTATTCTAAATTCTACAAAACAGCACCCTATCCCCCATCTCCCATCAGCTCCTATTGGCTCGGTCAATGAGTTTGAGGTCCACAAAAGGAGCTCCGTAGATTCCCCTTTGGAGAATAGATTGGAAATGGTGGTCATTATTGTAGCCCTGGTCCAGGTCCTAGCTCCTGACAGGGGTATTAAAATGAAATAAATCAGCCATTAAGAAGCAGGCGCTGGCAATTGAAACCCTATTAATGCGGCCGGCTGAGAGGGACAGTCCTGGTGAGCTGCGACAATGGAGCACCACTGAGCACCTTTAATTGCATTTCGGACTCGGCTTTACTCCCCCGGATTAGACCAGTGTGACGGGAGCGCACAAGAGGAGGCTGTGTGTAGACAAATAGATCTTTCAGAACATGCACTTTGGTGTGATCCTCTGGTTTTACGTGTGTCTGAAGATTGACAGCTTTGGCGAGGGGTTAAATTAACCTGGACTCCATCTTGACATCAGAACAGTGTATTTCAGAAAATAGAAAAGAGGAGAATGCATGTTGTGTCATCATAGTGCATCTGGAATAAATTGGGACACAATCAGATCTAATAAGAACCAAGGCTACACAGAAACTAAGCCTCATAAATAATACTGAGGTTGTGTTTTGTGTCATTCATGCATGTTTACATTGAGCAGTATGGGGTTGCTAGTACTGGCTTCACTTGTAAGAGGCGCCTGTCTCTGACCTGTCACCCCTCACATCGCCCCCCAATCAAGAGCAGGGCATAGCTGCGAGGAGGACTCTGTGATGCGATTGGGGCCTGCATGGGTACGGAAAGACGAAGGCTTAGTGAAAAGTGTTGTGCATCAGTTAGTTGGTTGATCGTAGGCTGGTCCGTGTTTCGTCAAGGCTAACAGGTAACTTATGGCTTGTTTCCACCTGCCCTACTCTACACTGCTGTACTCTCCTCTACCTGCCTCTGAAGTGTTTCCATCAGACCACATTACTGCTAACTGGTACTTTTTTTAGTAACTGCTTGGCCTTGGTCCTAACCAGGCCAATATTCATGGATACACTATAGCATGGTTACAGTACCAGACTCTACAAATTAATGAAAACAAAAACAAACCAAGTAGAGTAGATCTGAATAAGGCAGGGTAAAGTAGGGTAGGTGGAAACGAGCCACATGGCCTCGGCATTGAACTCCTTGGGCCCCATCTAGGCCCCTTGTGTATGGGCGTGTGGGTAAAGTGCAGCTATTATCTATGGGTCCTCTTTGCGCACCCTCTTTGCCTCCCCGTGTTTTTCATGCGTGACCTGGAGAAGTTTTCCTTTGGCCTCTCCTGATGAACATCTAACATGATATACGCATATGGGCAATTGAACTCAAAAATTAATGTCCAAAATCATCAAACAATATTTTTTAACCAAAAGACCAATTTAAAAAGTATATCAATAAATAAATGACTTATATGAAGTAGTACAATCAAAATGTCATGTTCCTGATAAAAAAGTAAGTAAGTGCATCCATTTGGTCACATATTCTTTTCAAAAGCTCCAAACACCTGCCCCCACCTGCTGATGTCATGAAGTGGTGCTGGAAGTGGTATTTTCATAATTTACAGCACATGTTCTAATAATTTCAACACTTAAAACACCTCCACTGTTAATAAATTCTTGCTAAACCAAAGGAGCAATTGTTTTAGCTTAATGTAAACTGCCTTAGTCGCTCCTCTCTGTATCAGCGTGGAATTAGCCCAGACATAAAATAAAGCATAATAATAGGACCTTCAATATTCCCATGCAGCAACTCTACCATTATCGTTTCATCTACTGTCAACCCTTAATACCATTGTCCAAAGCTGCGCCCATCAATGTTGCATAGGCCCTCTTCTCATTACCTTTGCTGTTCACCCAGACGTCCGTGATGGATCTGGCCAGGGCTGGACCTCATTTGGGTGATGTATGGCGGTGTTGCGTTGGGAAGAGTGGAGGTGATTATACAGAGACAGAAAGACAAACACAAACACTCACAAGGCAACAGACGACAAATCAAGCCCAAGAAAACTGAGATCTGCACTCTGGTGTCCTTGGTGCTATAATAGTGTAAAAGGAGATGGTGGTTTTTAGGAGAAACTCTGCATCTGTACATTGAGGAAAAAAGCATATTCTTCACATTCATAGTGAAAGTATATTAAATAGAAGCCAGGTCCAATACTTGCAGATCAGTGCAGCTAAAACAAGAGGATGGACGTCTTCAATTCTCATCAATCGATGATAACTTTTTGAAGACTCTTACATTGGAAAACTCCTGCATGACTTAGGCCTTGTCCACACGTAGCAGGGTGCTCACAAAACAAAGATATTTTTCTATGATTTGGCCTGACATCCACATTACAAAATTTGATACCTACCATCAAAACAAAGTTTTGTAAAACCTCTGACCAAAGTGAAGATCAGGGAAAACTCTGGTCATGCGTTTGCGTGTGGCCATATAAAAATAGGGTTTTTGGTGGCGAAGCGAACAAATGTTCAGGCAGTTTTTGCTTGCTTGTTTTTACAAGTACTGCTTAAAGGGATAGTTCACCACTTTTACATGCATACATATGTTCTAACCTGGGCTTAGATGAGGCAATGCGTGGCTGTCTGGTCTTTGTGCGTGCCTTCATTCCCGTAAGACGACCAAAGACGCTGTTAGCATTTTGCCTCTAGAGTATAGTCCCATGGCGCCAAATTTCAGAGAAGTTAGAAGCCACAATTCTCTTCCAAGTTACACGTGTAGTTACACGTTCAAAGTATAGTTACACAAAATTAAAACTGCCAATTTTCTAAGCGGAAAAAAGGGGCACTATAGTTTAAGGAGTACTTTGGCCTCCGCGCAGTAAGCTTCCCTCCGAGAGATGCCTCCTTCCACTCATTTCCGGCAACAGAACAACGACGTGATATGTGCAAAGTGCACGGAATCATTTGCAATGGCAGACTTTGTAGATGATAGAGACTGATTTCAGATCCAGAGCCAACTTGGAAGAGATTTGTGGCTTCTTACTTCTCCGAAATTTGGCGCCATGGGACTACACTGTAGAGACAAAATGCTAACAACGTCATTGGTCGTCTTACGGGACTGAAGGCACGCACAAAGACCAGACAGCCACGCATCGCCTCATCTAAGCCCAGGTTAGAACATATGTATGCATGTAAAAGTGGTGAACTATTCCTTTAAGGGCCTATCTCTCCAGCCTGGAGACTAGTTCGCGACTTGACAACGTCTTCTGGCAACTCTGCAGGGAGTTGTGTCAAATTGTA
>OMNZ01094335.1:0-13098 GCA_900303255.1 Lesueurigobius sanzi
GGACTCTTCCAAATGTATGATAGAACAAGCATATATGAAGAGTTTATTTGCAAAAACAGATAAGTGCCATTGACAAAAATCAACATATGCTTGTAGTTTTCTCTTTTTGTAGATGAGATTTTAATGACCAGATCTATTTTACACTGCAAAAAGTGATATCTTGATAAGAATTGAGGATATTTGATCATATTTTGAGTAATTTTGACTTGCCAAGTAAAATTATCTACCAATGGAACAAGTATTTTTGCACTTAAGATAAGAAAAGGCTTACAATTTCAAGTAAATTCAGATTAATTATCACATTTTTAGTGTAAGAAGTTGTTTTTTCTTATAGTAAGTACAAAAATCTTGTTCCATTGGCAGATAATTTTACTTGGCAAGTCAAAATTACTCAAAATATGATCAAATATCCTCAATTCAATCAAATTTAACTTATCAAGATATCACTTTTTGCAGTGTAGTGCATCAGAAATATGAAGTCACTTGTTAATGATCAAATTAATTCACCTTTAACTTTACCGGTGCTACCTGCAGAGTACGGTAATACAAATTTAAAACAACTTAAAACAAAATGGAGATATCTGCTTTTGCAAACGAACTCTTCATATTATTTCAATTCCATGGACCATTGTTTGTCCTTACTGTAGTGTTGAATAAATAAATGTAGTTGTATTCGCAGGGTGTATTCACACCTGCTGAGTTGGCCACTGCTTCCTCTCGAACTCACAGCAAACATGTAGGTATGCTGCTGCTTAAAGCACGTTTTCACACTAAAAGGAGTGTGAAACTGACGTTTTAGGTGTTTTTTCAACCAGTACTCAGCTATGGTAAAGTTGTTAAAGTGTGATTTTTTTTCTGTGGCACATCTGTTTTGTTGTGTGGGTTGTAACAGCTGAATAATGCTATATTTGAATTTGTAAGAGGAGTTTGAGTGGGTGAGACCTCAGACTCAACTGTGGCGTCAGTAAAGCAAAAAGATAAAAATACCCATCCATTCAGAATGTCATTTGTCTATTACTTAAAGGGACTATACCTGATTTTTCCTAGTAGTGGAATGGATTTTTTTTTTTTCCCTTTAGTATATTGCAAACTCTGGTAATACTGCGCATCTAAATATAAAGCATGTATTGTCAATTTCATCAGTGCAGGCTAGTTTTCTATCATTTCTGTGACAGTGAGACAAAAAAGTGACCCCGCCAGTTGTGAAATGTGCTATAAACTCGTCTCAATGAAGAAACAGGATTTAAGGAATGTGTTAAGAAAGTTAGGAATGTGTTTCGACCACAACTATCAATTTATTTTGCTTGCTCCCTCTTCCATTATTTGTAATTTAAATATCACTGACAAAATCAGGTATAGTGCCTTTAAGTAAAACCATATCCTCTAGAACAGTGTTTCTCAAACCTTTCACATCAAATGCCAATTCATAAATGATTTGAACCTCCAAGAACCACCAGGCCTAGATCAGGATCAAATCAGGACTAAAGTGGGCCTAAAAAGCATCTAAAATAGACCTAAATTTGACTAAATGATATCTAAAGTGGTGATGAGCAATGTCTAAAGCAGAAACAAAACATCTTATTTAAGTATATATGTGGAATATCATTTAAAATGAATAATATCTAAAATTGCAGATCACTCTGGTAACACCTGAAGAGGAACATGATCCACAGTTTGAGAAGCTGCTGTAGTACAGTAGCAGATGGTGAGCCACTTCAAGGAGTATAAGCCTCTGCATCTGACAAGCTGCGTGTGTTCATCCCGACAGGATGTTGTGGCTGAGGAGCAGTCAGCATTGTCACACAGCGCTTTTCAACACACCTCTGTTCTTTTGTGCATCAAAGGGTTAAGACAAGTCTGTTTTTGAATGTACAAAATTACATTATGTCTGACCAATATTTGATGTGATTCTTCTGAAACTATAAGCTCCATTGTGTTTCTGAACATGTATTACTAATGGTACATGTTAGCAGAGGGGAAAGAGTGCACCTCAGAATTTACCTAATATTGCTGTGAGCCTGTAATGCAGTGGATGATATTTTATTTACCGCAGGGACAGAGGGCAGCCCTCCTCCTCCCTCTCACTGCCGCAATCATCACCACCTCCACTGCCCAACTCTCAGTCACTGACTCCCCTGCAGGTGATAACAGATTAAACCTATTCCATTTCATGCCTCAAGCTTTCAAATACAGTCCACGTGGGGCTAGTCCAGGCCCTCTGGCTCTCTCATACCCCCCCGCGGGCACCCCTGCCCTGGGTAAAAACCAGGCAACAGTCTCCCCAGTCCAATGGGCTAAGCCCTTGAGATGGAGGCCTACGAGATTACAGGCCATCTGAAGAAATGACTGTGTGTGTGTCCAAGAAATGCAGGGCAGTTAGAGGATGTGTGTATAATAGGGTTATGTCAGCTTAAATGCTCCATGTGCTGTATTTAACACAATATTGCTTTCTCTTTTTCACTTAATAAAGTTTAGAAAGTACCTCAGAAGTGTAATTATGGTAGACTACACATGATGACTATGCACCATTGCCTCTATTTTGCCAGTACAGCTTTGCACTGGTCTCACTTCGAGTTAAGAAATATCCATATGATGAATCAGAAGGGCTTCTCTGGCTGAGTGTCAGCTACATTCTTGCTCTCCAACCAGGAATCATGTCAAAAGAGGAAATGAGAGAACCCAATCCCACCATGCTTCCTCAAAAGTGGGCTTCCTGGACTCAGGAAATGGAATGGCCCCCTGATGTTTGAGCATAGCCTTAAGTGACCAGAAAGCTCAGTTTCCCTAAGGCCTCTGTGGCCTGGAGCTCAAACTAAAGTCACATCAAAGTGCAAAAGTGTTAAGAGAAAACATGCCGCACAAAAGATGGATTCAATGTGGCAGAGCGCACCTTGTTCAATCATTTCTCAGCTAATCCCGCGGCTCGGCGAGCATTTTCACTTTCTTTCCTATCAGCGCAGTGCAAAATATTGGTGCAATTTGTATGAAGTATGGGCCGATCCTGGAGGCAGATAACAGCATGAATATCTCCTACCGTACAATCAAGCTATTTGTGGGAATTTGTAAAATGTGTAAATCTCAAAGACACTAACCATGTGCTTGTACATAGTGGATTACATTTTATTTGTGGTTTTGTTTAAGAGGAAGAACATTACTAACACATATTGGGTGTTGACAACACTTGAATCCCATTACCTGTATACATATGGACCCTGTGAATATGCCCATGATGAGAGGAAATAAATACAATACAATATCAAATCATTGAAGATTCATGAAAAGGTGCTGCGGTGTGAACTCTCGCTTATAGAGAACGCTGTATCTTACTAATGGAAAGTCTTGATAGTTTTTTTTTTTTAAATATAAAACAGTGAGATTCTGATGGAAAAATGTGACAATTATTGTCACAGACTGAGGGCAAGGTTAAATGTATGCTTTATTCTGTGATTGATTGACTTCAAGGGTAATGGGAATATAGATTAACAGCCAAGACATTCTTTATTACAGTCCTCCCAGACGGCTCACAGTCTTTTAAGATCCCAGAATGAAAACACAAAACATCATCTCAGTTTGATGGGCCACAGCCTCAAAACCTTTGAAGATGGACACTGCTGCTATCGTCACTTTCATTGTGTTTTTCTATTGCTTTTTCTTTTATTTAAATTGTAGATTCTCAATGAAGACATACATTTATGAATGAACAATATGGAATAATGTTTTTTTATTTAGCCCATTTTGTTTTCTTCAGTCTTCTTCTTCAGTCTTCATCTGTACTCTGTAGTTGAAGTATCCAAAGAACTCTGCAGCACTGAGCAGAATTGACAAACTCGTGGGTCTTTTATGATTCTGCTGGGGCTGACGAAGTCCTTTGGATGGAGAACGAAGCGTCCTCCACTTCAACTACGGAGTACAGATGAAGACTGAAGAATCTTTGCCGACGAAGGACAGCTCCTGTACGACTGAGAACTTACACAGGCTTCAATGAGAAGCATACACTGTAAATCATGTTGAAAATAATAATAATAATAATAAACTGTAGCACTTTAGAATACGACCCGGAAACTACTGGTAACTACTTGTGTTAAATTACTATTTTAATAGATTTAAAAAAATAATTATTCTACTTTAATGCATGCCTTATAGTTATAGCCTTTGTTTTATTTTTTTTTCTTAGTTTATTATTGATCTTATTTTATATCTATATTTATGTTTCATGCACGAGTACACCAAAGTAAATTCCTAGTCTGTGAAACCTTAATTGACCATGGCAATAAACTCTATTCTGATTCTGATTAGGTACTTACTAACTACTAGGTAATTACTAGGTAATTACCCTAGAAAGGGGGTTAAGGTTATGGTTAATTACCTAAGAGTTACTGGGTTATTATTGTTTTTGGTGATAGCAATTACTAGTAATAATTAGGGTAATGACCTAGTAATTACTAAGTAAATACTTACCGGGCCGTATTCTAAAGTGCTACCAAAAAAACAGATAGAAAGTCTTTCCAAACTTTTGACTATATATTATATACAGTATATACAGTCAATCTTTTTCCACTCATGGTTAGTCTTTTGAAATCATAATGAAACAGAAACTACTGATCTAACGTTTACAGGACCTTCAACAGCTGCCAGGGAAATTGTTCAGGAGCAAAGAAAAACTCACTTCAGCTGAAATACAGGACTCTCTGACAAAATTGGACGTTGGATGTTTCAAGATGCACAACATGTAAACTTTTGTTCAGGGACATCTGGCTACTTTCTCTTAGTTGAAAAGCGTAGGTTTTTTGACAATAACTGGCTGGATCTATACACCCCGCCACATTCAAATATTAATGTGCAACCTAGCAAAACGTGTGATCCAGCGCTAAACCTCTCTGAAATCAATTTACAGAAAAAAAAAAAAAACACATAATTACTCCAGTAGTTTAAGGACGTCTGCAATAGCCACTGAACATATCCACGCTGTGATGATTGCACGAGCGCCCGAGATTACCCTCACTTCTCTAAGCCCAAGATACATTCAAAAACACAAAGTCAAGCAAAAAAGGCACCACATATAGGTTTAGTGCGTTCTTAGGTACCAAGCCGGGATCATCGCTGATTATGCGCGGTATTACTATTTCCGGCGCATTCATGTAGGAGTGTCTCTCTCTGTCTGAGGGATGAGATATCTCACTTTGAGAAGTTACAAACCAATCAGCCGAGGATTCACAGCTTAGTTAAACACTTCAGACGCGCAAGACAGACCGGCCATTGGCGTGAGATTGTGATGCGGAAAGGGAAATAGCGAAACTGAGTGAAGATTTAGTACAAAATCAAGAAATAGAGATGTGAGTATTTTTGTAGTATCTGGGCGCTGCACATTGGAGTGTGTTTGCAAGCGTGATTTTCTCATGTATCACTGGCGCTAAGAAGAGCTGGCTGATGATAAACAGGATTAGTGGATTATTAGAGAGGGCTGAGGTGTGTGTTTATATACCCGTGTGCGTTCAGAGTTACCACTATTTGCTTTTTTTTTTTTTTTTGCTTTTTTTTCCCACCAGTCACACCCACTCTCTCCACTTAAGTCAAAGCGACAGAAATAGTGAGCAGGAATAGCCACTCAGATATTAGGTCTGGTCCGCATCGATCTTAACCCCTTATACCCCACAGGACCCAAATTGGACACACAAGGCGCAGTGGGCCCAAAATAGTTGACGAAAGCACCATCAAATACGAAAAATTTGAGGATTCAATTGTGATTTGAAAACATAAAAACTCAGGTCCGCTCTAAAGACACGTAAAGTCGGCAATATTGATCATTTTTGGGGCGACTGACAGGTTTTTCTGAAAGGTTTAGAGATCCCTGCCTCCACTTCACCGAGTCCTGTGCAAATAAAGACCCAGGACATTATCTAACCCAGGGGTGCTCAAATTCAGCCCTCCCCACAGGAGTTTCATTCGGCCTTCGAGATGGTGCTTACTTTCGTTAGAAGTGTCCACTTTGATTCATTTGCAACTGAATGGACTGTCAACAAAAAACAGCTTTAACCTCTTATACCCTACAGGACCCAAATTTGGCACGCTGGGGTTTAAGGGGTTAAACAATCATTGACCTTCACACACGAGTCTACAGCGTGAAATGGGAAACATGCGACAATGCTCCTTCTCATTATACGAACCGCGTCAGTCAGTCAGATTCAACGTGGTGGCGTTCGATTCCTGGGCCCTTTTGAGTGGGATTTGAACACTCCTCGGTGCGCAATGTGGCCCCCCCCCCCATCAACCCAAAACATGCACAAAAGGCTCATGCTCCAGAGTAAACAATCCATTCTTTGATGAACCACTGCCAAAAATACTCTTGTCTGTGTCTAGCTGATCATTTGGACCATGTTTTGTATTGAGTATAATCCAAAATGTTACCTCATGTACCTTCAATTAACATTATTGCGTCTGTAAAGATGTAGGAAAGTGAATAAATAAAACTGCTGTTCTTACTGTGGCTGCAATGGTTCATTCACATCAGCAGCGTACAGACTCATTGGAAACCAGACTTTCAGTTGGTGGTCTTTCCTGTCGGTGCAGCACAGGTGTGTGTGGTGTGTCTATATGCACTAGGCTCTGACAGCTTCCATTTTAAAGTAATTAAACCACAAACTGAAAACCTTTTGTGTGCGTGTGTGGTTTCAACCAGAATATACATATTTCATGCTTTATTGTACTTAGGCCCACACTTCAGAGTCTTTTCAAACTGGTCATATCATGCATGCATAAGAGATGTTTCTTTCTAATACAGCTACACAGTTATATGCGTGATCCTGTCCTAAAAGCGGTTGTAACAAGTACATTTCTCCATTGTGAGATCAGTAAAGATCGATCTTATCTTATGCACATATGGGGCTTAAAACAGACTTAAAAACAGACATTATTTTAGGTCTAATAGCATTGATACTTTATATTTTATAATGTGAAATGTCTCTGAAAGATGGTAACAGGGACATACAGGTGCCGGGGGCTGATGGAGAGTTTGCCTGGGGCTCCCCCTGTAGGCAGCAGATGAAGGAACAGTGTAACGTTTAAGGGGAGACACTACAGGCTAAAGTCATTTTTTTTTTTCACTTTATATATTTACCAAGGCAAGGCCTGTTTATTTATATGTGCATTTCATACACAAAAGCTCAATGCGCCTCACAATCGAGTAAAGCCAATACAAGAAAATAGGCAATATACATTACATAAAAAATATGTCTGTATATATAAAATGTTTACGATAATGTGCATTGCTCGGATAATTTTTGATACGCATATGAAAACAGTGGTGTCTTTAGTCTTGATTTGAATATGTCAATATTTGGGACTGATTGTGATTCTACTGGGAGTCCAAGTTTAATGTATTTCATCTGGAATCAAATAAATTGCTGAATCTTCACAGTGAGGTGTTAAATGATTGCACTGACCCATGATTTCTCTGGAGATTTACACAGACAATTGTATCGTCAAAGACCATTCCACCAAAATGCCATTTTATTACTCTTGTAACAACATCTCCACTTTAGTAGCTCCTACAGCCGTTCCATTTTCCAGTCTTGTACAGTCTTGACGTAGTTGTTTCTGCAGAGGGATGTTCAAATATTTAACCAGTACCGTCATTTCCGGATCAGCCAAAAAATGCATAATGAAGAAGAAAATAAACATATATAAGTCTGGACTATAAGTCACATTTTTTGGTGGGAAATTTATTTTACAAAATCCAAGATCAAGAACAGACATGTCATCTTGAAAGGACAGTTATAGTAACAATAGAATAGAGAACAACAGGCTGAATAGGTGTATGGTACTAAGGTAACACATTGGTTATTCAGCTACACAAAGCATAAACAATGAGCTGGATATGTGTCTGATTAACGGAACATAACATATTAAAGGTATAGACCCTTTCGCTGCTTACATCATCAGTGACATCAGCTGGAGGCAGGAAGTGAGCAAGAGAAATCAGATTAAACTAAAACTAGCCATTATAAGTGTAAAACTACAACTAGAAATTGTGGTCCTGTTGTGGATTGAGGAGCAAGAACAAGAGGAACAGCATTTGGGACGATAAAATAAGGTTTTATTTGATATTTCCGACAACAGTTAGACATTTGTTTATCGTTACTATGACAACAGCTACAATGGAAATAGATAGCTATCAAGGCTGGCATGTTTACAAACAATGAAAGGGTCTATTCAGATAACTATAAATAACAGAATCAGTTTGAAAATAATATATAAGTCGCACCTGAGTATAAGTCGCAGGACCTGCCAAACATATGAGAAAAAGTGTGACTTACAGACTGGAAAATACGGCAACTTGGTTTATTGAGTTATGGATGTCAAAAAATGTTTTTTGCACAGTTTTTACACAGTTTGGTTCACTAATGACTAGTTCCCTAATCTAATATACCAACCAAATAAAACCATACATTTAAACCTGGCTCCATCCATTATTCAGATTTCGACGCTGACGATATTGGCAAATTTGACACTTTTTTACACATAAAATGCTTTATTTTTATAGGAGAAGATAAAATGACAGAAAACCCATTTATGTCATTAATATACAGCAAAAGTTTCAAATGTATATCACCCACTGTTTAACTATACCTGTACCCCCAACCATAATGACACACTCCCAAGTTTCGTCTGCAATCGGGGGGCCTCCAAACACCAACCGTCTGTCTCCAGGGCCCATAAGAGCATCCTTCTCTCCAACACCTTAGAGCAAGTTATTTTGTGCTTCTCGGTCTCACTCGTACAAAGGGAGAATTAGGGAACTTATTTGCGTTGTAGCACGCACTCACTTGTACAAAGGAGGAATTAGGAAGTTATTTGTGTAGCTCATGTTCACTTTTCAAGAGAGCAAGCCATCAGTGTGGCTGTTTATCTGTGGCTGTACAAAGCCAGGATTAGGGCCCTGTCTTTGAGGCCTGCTCGGTAATCCCTTTATGGATGTCACCTGTCATCTCCCTCTAATCACCCTCCAACTTTCTCTCCCGAGCCCCACACCTCCACCTCACGCCGTATCACCTCATCATCACAACAACAGTCGCCCGCTTGTGTACGCACCGAGAAAAGGGGGGGGGAGGCAAAATAGCACGAGTGACAGGTGGAAGGCACCGGCGGTAGATAGCTGGGGTTTAGGTAAATGGGAGTTCATGGTAGAGGGGGCAGTACCGGAGCACTTTGGCAGCAGGCCTAACACCACCACAGGCCGTGAATCTTCAGAAGCCGCGTCTGTATCTCCATCTTGCTACTTTGCCCCCCGCGCTCTCACATCACTTGGCCAATCTCGACACTGATTCGTTCCTTTCAGACTTCGCTCGCGTTTCCTCACGTCCCGCCGGTTTCCTGCCCGGGTGCTGCTCCCAGGCCCATAAAGCTAAATGTCCGTCTCCATCCATTCCCGTGCTATCTGTGCCATCTATCTGCGCTCATCTCCTCTCAGCTTGCATGTTTAATCAGATATATTTATCCCGGCATGTAATGTAAGCCGCAGCTGGCCATTAGTCATTTATGAAATTTAATCGTAACAATTATGAGAATCCATAACGGTTAACGCAGATTAACGCCGCATTTCCTCTTTCATTTACCCTTGATGATTTTACAGCAGAGCACTCCCTTATCTCCGGCCCTATTCTGTGGCATCATACTTTTTTTCTTTTTTGTTAACTTTCCGGCAACTTTTCATCACTCATCCCCAAACAACCTGCCCGCACATCTGCTCCCAGCCAACTAATGGAAACTATAAATGAACAGTGTTAATATAACTATAGCTCATTAAGTCTTGTCTGGCCTCCATCGCATTAAGCTCTACCCCGTTCTTTGGGTTTCTGGGCAGTGGAGCGGCACAGTAGCGTGCACGGGGCCAGCGACTGAGGAATCTGATAGGGATAAACCAATTTGCCATCCACACAAACATCCCAGCAGGCGTACGCCCCCGCCCCGGCTCCCATTGCTCATTTAAGATGGCGGTCGAAGGGGCCAGCAATTAAGTTTTAATTAGGTGGGGTAATTATTGCCGGGCAGGAAGTATCAGACGCCAGGCTGATTGTTCTCTCAACCGTAGAGGAGGGGCTCTAACCTAATGGGGCAGTGGGAGACCTTAACACCCACTCTACCCACGCCTCCATTGCTTCCCATTGATATTGTTATGGCCTTGACCTTTAAATTAGACTGTGGGAAAAGCTTAGCCTAAACAGTTTCAAAGGTGCAGGCCGGAGCGTTCACAGTCGGCGCGAACCGGCAATGTTCCTCATTTTCATCGTGTTTATTAAAACGCCACAAAACTGTTAGCAAAAAGTGAATTCAGCTCGGATGAAAAGGAGCAAAAGAGGAATCTTATGATTTCCAATCCAATCTATCCGATCCACTTTATGTTTAAAAGTGCTATATTATCTTGTAGCACTTTTAAACAACAAAAAATGTTTCCAAAGTACTGCACAAAAAAAAACAAATGCTACTTAGCTTCACCACTGACTGAATATAAAACCGGGGCTTCACCGGGGTACAGTCTGTAGCACAGCTTTTATAGCTGGTCTATGGTTTTCTTTTTGTAGCTGCTTGTTGGGTCTTCTTCAGCCGTTCGTAGGTGTTTGCATCACTAAGCAGGTTTTGGATTCATAATCTGCTGTGTTCATAACTACTGTGCATCGTCCCTTATCAGCTGGTAGATACAACAAGAAACAAATCTGATTAAAACAATAAATATAAAATAAAAACACCTGATCTGCACCTTTGTTACTATTACAAACACTTTACTTCGTTTCTTTTTAGTCTTTTTTTTACAAATATGTGTCTTTCAAAATACAAAACCATCAAGTTGGTTCCAGATATTTAATCAACTGTGATAAATGAAAAGCAGAAAATACCTTAGACTTTTAAACACAGTCAGAATAACTTTATTACCAAAGAATTCGCAGGATTGGTCCAACAGGAAACATGAATCGATAAATAATAAAATAATATATTATATGTTTCTAATCCTAGTGTCTGAATAAAAGAAACTCACAAGACAAGACAATTATAAAAACCTATAAGGACATGCAATATAAATATACTAAGATGAAAAAATACTAAAAAATATGCATGAACCGCCAAAACAACAGGGAGGGTTGGTACATTTCTACCTTTTGTAAAGCTTACCACACAACTCCAACAGCAAGACACTGACTCCTGGGGCTCTGCAAATGTCCAAGGCCAGTACAGATAGATATAAATTAAATTAAACTGATGCTGTGGGAATAGTTTTTTTTGTCTTTCTCTTCTCTTGTCTTGTCATTCAAGGTATTTAATTACAAGGCTTTAATTGCATAATCCAATGTGCAAACCATTTATCGTTTTGTTTATGTGATTTCAGTATTAGATCAGCGCTTCAGACGGACATCTTGAGTCGGTTGCATGAACAAGAAGAACGTTATTGTCTACATCTTTTCTCAATTCATCTTTAATAACACATTTTGGATAATAAATACGCTGTCAGTGACATTACACAGCTCTAGGAAAGCAATATTACAAAGCTCCACATACAGTCATATGGTCCTTAGAATCTAATCAGAATGACATGTTTGTGCTTCGAAAAATACTGTGCCCTGGATGGAGAGAGTTTCAATACATTTTTAGACTTTGGTTTTTATGTCTACAGCGATAGCTACGTGATCTGAATGAATAAATGTGCTAAAAATAAGAACTCAGCTTGAAGTGAGGAATGAACATCGAGGTGCATGTCTTTCAGTGGGAGCAGAAAGGCACGTGTTGCATGAGGGCGGATTGTTTTTAGAATAATCCAGTTTAGACCACTTTGGGCGGCACGGTAGCACAGTGGTTAGCGCTAGAAGGTCCTGGGTTCATTCCTGGGCCAGGACGGCCTTTCTGTGTCTGTGTAGGTTTCCTCTGGGTTCTCTGGTTTCCCCGAGCACTAAAAACAAGTACAATAGATCAGGATGAATGAGTGAGTTTGTGAGTGTGAATGTGGGACAACGGATGGAAATTACACTGGAAAAAGTCGTATCTTAGTAAGTTAAGTAATCTAGAAATAAGCTACATTTTAAGTACATTTGTTCTTGGTTTGAGAAGAAGATTTTTACACTAAAATTAAGAAAAACAGCCTCAACACACTCAAAATTAAACAAAAATAACTTGAAATAAGATTGGTGTTTTGCCTAATTCAAGTGTAAAAAAACTAGCCCCATGGACAAGTATCTTGAAATTAGTTTCTCAACCAAGGACAAATGTGCTTATTTCAAGAAAGTTTTACTAATTTCTAGATTTTGCAGTGTAGCCCAAGGCTACAATCCTGAGTGGTGTGTTTACATGCATTCTCATGTGCATACACTGTTCCAACAAAATAAACAAAACAAGAAAACTCTAGGAGTGGCTTCCTTTATGGAAATTGACCCCGTGCAAACTGCTCTAGACAAACTGCTCTAGACAAACTGCTCTAGACAAACTGCTCTAGACAAACTGCTCTAGACAAACTTCTCTAGACAAACTGCTCTAGACCCCACCAAAGAAGTGCTCCGAGGCTGGAAAGGCTTGGACTCTCCTTTGAGTGTGGAACAGTTCAGTTTAGCCAGAAACACTAGCGTCCGCCGTGTGCCGCTCCGGTGGAAAGATGCCTATATTATTATATTATTATAGAGCCCTGTGCATTTGAGTGCATTGGAACAGCAGCAGCTTGGACCAGCTGGAGCGGCCATCACAGAGGTCTGGACCTTTTCAATAACTGTATTGATTCTATTAATAAGAATGCATTGGTTTTATATATCATTTTTCTGGACACTCAAAGACTCAAAATTCCGTATACTTTTGTAACCACAGCCGTCCTGGGTCAGACTGGTGCAAGCAAGGCTGCCAGTCTGCATCATCTTGCACCATCTGCACCTCTGACCATCATCAACCTGATGGACGAGGCAATGGAATCGTCTTGCCCAAGGACACAAGGATTTTTTTTTTTTTAATCAATCAATCAATCAATCAATTTATTTTTGTAACGCCCAATATCATAACAGAAGTCATCTCAAAGGTCGGTATAGACAAAAACAAATCAATATCAGACATCAATAATGATCAAAAATAATT
>OMNZ01094336.1:0-10385 GCA_900303255.1 Lesueurigobius sanzi
ACAAGGTCTAAATGGGTAAACCAGGTCTGAACCAGGTCTAAACAAGGACTAAACCAGGTCTAAACAAGGCCTAAACAAGGACTAAACCAGGTCTAAACCAGGACAACACCAGGTCTAAACTAGGACTAAAACAGATCTAAACAAGGTCTAAATGGGTAAACCAGATCTAAACAAGGACTAAACAAGGACTAAACAAGGACTAAATGGGTCTAAACCAGGACAAAACCAGATCTAAACTAGGACTAAACCAGGACTAAACTGGGACAACACCAGGTCTAAACTAGGACTAAAACAGATCTAAACCAGGACAACACCAGGTCTAAACTAGGACTAAACTAGGTCTAAACCAGGACTAAACAAGGACTAAACCAGGTCTAAACCAGGACTAAACCAGGGCTAAACCAGATCTAAAACAGATCTAAACAAGGTCTAAGTGGGTAAACCAGTCTAAACCAGGACTACAACAGGTCTAAACAAGGTCTAAATGGGTAAACCAGGTCTGAACCCGGTCTAAACAAGGACTAAATGGGTAAACCACTAAATCAGGACTAAACAAGGACTAAACAAGGACTAAACCAGGTCTAAACAAGGAGTAAACCAGGTCTGAACCAGGACAAAACCAGATCTAAACTAGGACTAAACCAGGACTAAACTGGGACAAAACCAGTTCATCGTAGAGAGGTCATTTTGAAAATAAAATACTTTTAACCCAATACAAATATGTAGTGAAGTAGAAAGTACAGATACAGGCTCTAAAAAGTACCTATAATTTGTACTTTTTACTTTGCTACTTTCCACCACTGTTCATAAATAGTTCATAAAATATAGCTCTACTGTTCATTCAGATATTGATTTTAACGATTTAAAAACAATTCCTTATACACACAGAGTATAAATGTATGCTTTTGCTGTTTATATTGTTTCCACCAGAGGTCACTAAACACAACAGCAATCTGATGAAGTTGACTCGAGAATGAAGCTGTCATTTTCTGTTTTATTCACAAAGCACACAAAACATTCATCTAGACAGATTTGGTGAGTGGCAGCAATGGTCCGCAGTTTGTTGGTTGGTTTAGAATGCAAAAATAACTCTTCTTCCCATATGGAATACACAGAATACACAAAATAAAAACATAATGCAACGGTATCAACAGCCGAAACATAAAGCTAATGGTATCTTTAGGTCTATTTTCACTATTAACATTAACACTTTTACACTCAACTTTACAGACATTGCTTTCTGAATGGTGTTCCTCTTGTTTTCTAGTTTCTTTAAGTTTCTTCTATATCAGACAAATAGGTAAGCGATGTGTCATTCATTTATCTTAACATGTTTCGATGACCAATCCTGCCATCTTCTTCAGCTGTTGTTGTATGAGCTGTTGTTCTTAAGGCGTGAATGGCCTGACACATCTATCAGGCCTAAGAACTACAGCTGATATAAGACGTCACATCTTCAGACCTTTATTTCTTTATTTAAGGATCCCCATTAGTCTTTACCAAAGTAGATTATTCTTCCTACAGTTTCCATTACATTAAGTGCAACTTCATTATCAAATGTTTTAAGCTTGGATTTAAAAGAAACATGACTGCTTACCACAAAAAACTACAAATCCAGGCACTAAAATTATTTGTTGGAGTGCCTGGATCTGCAGTTCTTTGTGGTAAACTTTGATCCCTTTTGTTCCAAGATGCACCCTTTATTATTTTTTCTACACCTGAACATTATAGAGCAACCAGCCACTCTGATTTTTAAACATGATTGCTTACTGACATAATTCGGGGAGGCAGCATATTCCACTGTGAAATGGCTCTGTATATGAAGGTATTTTTAAGTGCATTTGTTTTTGAAAAAGGCAAGGTAAAAGTTTAGCATTACAGGCTCGTCTGGTGTTAAACCCATGTCTGTTACAGGTGAGAACAGGCTAAAGGGTTTGTGTGAGCTCCAGATTTTATGTAAAGACAACACAGTCCTACATGCCAATCTGTCCTTGACTTTCATCCATGACAGTCTTTGATGCATTGCCATAACAATTGTACAAAAAGGACAGCCTAGTGCTAACCCCGCAGCCCAATTCTGAGTGATCTGGAGTTTCTCTCAGACTATCTAACATCACGTGACACTTCTGAAGAAGATGGCAGGATTGGTCATCGCAGCATGTTAAGGTAAATGAATAACACATTGCTTACACATTTGTCTGATATTGAAGAAACTTAAAACAGTACTTTCCTATTGAAACCAGGGTTACCCTTTTCTTAGTGACATAGAGTAAGTAAATCTGTTGTGTTCATTATACAGAGTTCTATTTCTGTTGGAGGGTTATAAGAAAATTAACAAAATGTTTGCCTGATCAGTATTTGATAACGATTGGATTCACAAACCTGCCATATTATAGCTGGAAATCCTTTCTACAAACCTATAGCATGCACATTTTTTTGAATATTGTCTCACCATTTGGACACCTTTTATGAGAACATAATTAGACATCAGTTCATGTGTGCTGACAGAAGACCCTGAACATTGTGACAGTTTTTTCCCCCATGTGGATAGACCCAGGAATTACAAAGTAGCAATAAACTAAAGGTGCCCACACACTAGAGGATTTTTAATCTTTTGAGACTAAAGATCTGTGCAAAGACAACACACACTTAAGGACAGACATGAGGACACATACTGTATACACACACATGAGGAGTCCCACCACAGATCATACCATGAGAGAAAGTTTTTATTGAGCCACGCCTCCTAAAAATCCTCTAGTGTGTGGCCACCTTAAGACTAGAAATCTGCATTTTGACAGATACCATGGTTATCAGCACGTGTCCTTCACCTCAATTTTAAACTATAGGCTTCGATTTTTGTGATGTCACATGAACACAACCTACAAGACCATACGATTTCGCCTGTCCTCTGCGTAACAAGTTCTTGCCGTGGACCACCTCTGACCGGGAACACAAGATGTCCACTATCTTGTCTCACAATTGCAATAGAGTTTTTACGTGTCTTGCACTCAGCTTAGAGGCCTCAATCTTCCCCAGCTGCCCAATGATCTCCCTCTAACTGACCCTAGTGGTTTTGCCTGTTTGTCGTTCTCCTTGGAAGAACAACCAGATCACTGATATCACATAAAGCCCAAAGCAGGCTATGAAATCATATTGATACGCTACTGCCAAAAATAGCAAAACCAGTGTGGCATACAGCATTGTTTTTAGAATATTCCTGCAAGAAAAAGTCTCTTTCCACCACAGAAACTTGTCATATTCCCCTTTGTGGCTTGAATCTGGCCAAACTGGAGCTGCGGGTTGGACTTCCACGTTCTCTTTCTCTGGTTCCTTTTCTTGTATTAAACATTGTTGCTCCTCATCTAAAGATTCACTGATAGAAGGCAGAGACGTAGACAAGCGTGTAGTTACTCGAGTCGCAGACGGCCTTTTGAACTCGTTTTCGCGGTTTTGCTCCGGCCTCGTGGCTTTCGGGGAGCTCTGTTGCCCGTAAACCGCTCTTAGACAATGCATGTACAGCTCCATCTCGTCTTCTGAACCGGACTCGGAGCCAGAATTGCTGTCATCATTGTCACTTGTTTGATCATATTTCGAGTTTTCGGCGAAAGTCGACGGCTGCACTTGACTCGCACCTTCTGACTGATCATTTGAATCTTTGGGACAGTGTGGGGAACCTCTTTTGCCTGTGGTCTCTTCCCCCATTTTCTCCCGGCGACTTTCAATTTCAATGCTCTCTTGCACATTGTCCAATGGAGCGGATAGATTACACTTGACTTTGCACAGCGATATGTCTGACCTTTCCGCATCATCTGTTTTACAATGCGTATTGACTTTATCTTCCTCCTCGTCGTCAACATCAGCGCGTTCAGTTGCTGCTGTATTGTCCAAATAACCCACTATTTCACTTGCAATACATTCATTAAATTCTTTCCCGTTTGGAAATGCGCTTTCACTTGCACACACTCCCTCGTTTCCATCATCAGAGCACAAACTTGGCATTTCAATTTCAAGTCGTGGATCAAAACGGTTTTCATTTTTCGCCAAAGGTTCAAGTTCATTCACTGCGTCTTCTGCATCTTTCTTAAAGCTTAGTGCCTTTTCCATTCCTAATTGTTCAGCGCTTTCTAAATCCACTCTTGAATCCGAAATCTGCGAAACGGCATCTTCTACCAAATTTGATTGAACTTCCTCTACAATTTCTTCATTTTCTGTGTGTAAAATTAAGCCAACGACGTCCTCTTTCTCTTTATCAATCATTATTTCCCAATTTGTAGCCTCATCTTCCGAGTTCATATCATTTGCATTTGTTTGGGACAATATTCCACATTGTTCTAAATCTCCAGTAATTAATATAACTTCTTGGATGTTATCAGTTGCAAATATGGCAGTGTCTGAACCACAATTATTATTTTCTGCATCTGCAATTTGTTCAAAACTTAGCATTTCAATACTTTTGTTATGTTCGACTATATCAACTGGCTTTAAATTGTCTCCCACAATCATTTTACAACTTGTAGACACCTCTGAATCCTCTATAACTTCCAAAGAATTGACAGAATTCGTCACAGTTTCTTGCATATTCAGGTCAGTACGTGCATTCGAATTTCCCCCTTCTGTCTTTTGTAATGTAGCTGTAGTTTTGTCAACTTCATGCGTTTCGTATGATTGAGCTGCAAGGTCATAGGAGTTTGGGGGCTGATTTCCCAAACGTGTAGGGTTGTTTTCAGACAGTTGACGGGGCGGATATGGATTTTCGTCTGTCAATGATAATGATTTAGCCACAGATTCTCTCAATTTGTCATCCACTACGAGGTTATTAAGGTTGCCGCTATTGTTAGGCTGGTCGGGCAACTCATCTATTTGAGAAAGTTGCTTGGACAGAGATGAGTTTTCACCTCCAGTTAAAGAAGGATTTTGTGATATAGCTAGCATTTTTTCATTGTGAGCTACATTAAACTCATCTGGGCTGGTGAGCTTGTCTTTGTGAGATAACTGAAGAGACAAAGACGCATTTTCTTCATATAATTTGGATGCTATGGTCGGTAACAGCATACAACCAATAGCTTCACTATGTTCATTTATACTAACGTTGTCTGGAGTGACTGTCTGTGAATTGTCAACACTTCCTTCAATATTTCCTGTTTCAGATATCGGTGCGATGAACTCCCGATTAGACTTGATTCCCACATTTTGTTCAAGCAACACCTTTTCTTCTCGTGTTTCCGAAGCCAACGTTGATGCTATTGCCTTGGTTTTGCCCTCGCAAACTTGTCTCATACTGGGATGGTTTGCCAAGCTATCATTGTGCACAAGTTGAGAGGTGACATAAGGATTTTCTTCTTTGAATGTTGTTGGCACGTGGCTTGTCAATATAACATCACGGTCTAGACTTGTCTCATTGGTAAAAATAGTAGTGTTAGTTGACTCGTCTGCCACGTTTTTAGCCAATACTTGTTCAAGCAATAAACATGGATTTCCAACATCTTCAGCTGTTTCGCGGACCTGACGTGTAGTTATAGTTTTATTATCAAACTCTACACTTCTTTCTTGTATATTGGGGTTGGTAGGAGGGTCAACAAAACTGCCCTTTAATATTTCTTCAGAGGGTGATTTTTCATTATTAGATTCTTTGGACAAAAGGTTTGGTGGTGCAAATATTTTACTCCTGTCACTATCTATACTTGGCTCTAAATTATCAGTAATGTTGATGAACTGGTCTACCAAATCTCCATGTTGTGAAGGTTGAAACAACAAAGACACATTTTCTTCATGCGATTTTTCAGAAAAATCGTCTGATGCTATCGTCAAAGATTTGCCAACATCCTCTAAACTCAGCTCTTCTACATTATTATGAGAGCTTTTCAACTTTTGCTCTTTTTGAGAAGTCTGAAATTGCAAAGCTGTATTTTCCTCTTGAGTTGATGTATTTTGTGGTGATGAAGCTACAATTTTGACATTTTCCTCTGGACTTGGGTCATCCAAGACGCTAAAGTCGTTACACTGGCAAGGCTGGTTTTCTATGTCAGATGGACACTTTTGGGCTCCAGTTATCAACACTGCTTCATCGTTATTTTTGTTGATGCAACTCTGTGGAATCTTTTTTTCCAACAAATGAGCCTGGGCAGCTTCGTGGACAATGCCATCTTGATTGCGAAGACTCAACTCTCCATCTCGGATTTCACTTTCAACGTCCAAAATCCTTCCAGATGAGTTTAAGAAATCGCAATTCAAACTGTTCGTGGGATTAGGATCGGAGTTTGTGCATCCTTCCACAATCTGTGACTCATTAGTGTTTATTTTCGCACCGTTTTCAAGCTCTTTTGGATCCTTTGGCATTTCCACAATATCCTTCATAGCCCTGCCTTGTCCCCTACTTTCAACTTTCTCACCATCCTTACGATCATTCATTCCAGCTTTCCCTCTTTCTCGTTGATCCTTACTTGACGCTGAGCCGCATGTTTCACTGTGAGGCTGACCCACCACTCTACACGACACCTGGTGGTAAAGTGGGGCGACCACAGTGCCAAACGCGAAGCCTCCCGAGTCACTAACAAGCCTCTCGCTGTCAAGCCTCTCCTCCGAAAGACGAGTACAGTCACTTGCAGCCTCAAGGTGTCTGTCCTCGCCGCAAGAAGAGACAAGCTGGTTGATATTTCGATGCGGGGCGGGAGCAGTGTTCGGCAGGTCTTTGCTCTCGTCAGTTGAAATGAGCTTCTCGTGTTGCTTGCTGTCCGAGTCGTTTGGCAGTGAGGCGTCAGCGTTGTCCTCTAATTGAATGTTTCCTCTACAGTCAGAATGTTTTCCCTCTTTATTCGGCTCTGTCTGTGTTACGGGAGACGGCTGGGTCTCGCCGTCTTGTGTCGTCGTGTCTTTGTGGGCAAAGTGGTCCCGCATTCGAGCCGCCTTTGCAGCCTTCTTGCGATTTCGGCGACTGCGGTTTCGTCTGTTCTCAACCTGTTCAACAAGACAGACTGGTGTTATTTTTGACAACATATTTAGATTCAGTTTAAGTCTTAGTCTATTGACAAAAACGTGTTTTGATAATGGACAAATTTGGATTTATTGAGAATGTTATGTAAATGTACAATAAACAATGACTTATATTTAATCTTATTTGTTCACTTTAAACAACAACATTGCTTTACATTTAATAAGCAGGGTTATGTGGAAAAGGTTGACATAACATTTTCAATTAATTCCAAAATGTTTCATTCATTTTAAGTAAAACATAATTCCATACTTTTCTTAGAACCAACTCTGTGAAAAAGATGAGTTTAGCCAGTTACCATATAATAACATGTAAGATCATACTTTATTGATCTCACAATGAAAAAATTCACTTTGTGTTGTTAACAGCTCTTAAAGGAATAGGCTACTATTTTCCATACTGAGATATGTTCTTACCTGAGATTAGACAAGTTGATGCGTACTGTCAGGTATTTGTGCGTGCGCTCAGTCCCGTAAATAGCCTGAAGATGTTGTAAACGTTAGCCTCTCCCTGAGTATTCCCATGGGGAAAAACGAGCGTGAAGTTAGAATCCACCAAGCTCTTCCACATTTTCCCAATTTAAATACGTTTCTGTGAGTAGTAACATAATCCAAGTATAGTTACACAAAACTAAACATGATTTTCTAAGCTGATAAAAATTGGCACTATATTGTAAGGCGCAGTAATACGTCCACTCTCACACTTGGAGTGAAGATATTACTGCGCAGACATCAAAGTGCTCCTGAGGTGTTATTACCATACAATATAGTGCCCCTTTTTATCAGCTTAGAAAATTGACGGGTTTAATTTTGTGTAACTATACTTGGATCGTGTAACTACTCACTAGTGATGGGCTAAACGAGCCGAGGCACCAATACACGTATCATACACTGAAAGCAATGCCTCAGCCGAGCTGTGTCACTGAGCATATCACTTTAAGAAAAGTCACGTGACCAACACAGTTACTGTGTCATTTTGTATCACGTGTCACGTGTTATTGAGGCACTAGTTCAACATAAAGAGCAACACTGATCGATCCACTTCTTTGTTGCGGGCCTACCCACACTTGTTCAAACTGGCTTCAAAGTATTTGTGTAGCTACTCCTGCCTCACTGGGTGCTGCGGGGCTCCAGTACCCAGCCAAATCTTTGAGCACCCAGGCCAATCTTCCCTGATCACAAAATGATTCAGTAGATAGCCTATAACCTCTTTTTGGTCTCTTTTTGTCTTCTCTGCTCACACTCCAGTGTGGTTCGGACTATTAGATAAATATGAGCACAGCCGTTGTGCCAATACACTCCTCGGTTAGCTCAGTGGGCTAGAGCAACTAACCAGTAAGCAGGAGGTTGTGAGATTGACTCTGGGGCTTGCTTATTTTTTTCAGTGAACCGGTACTCTGACCTGATTCTTTCACTATCTCATGAGACCAAGAATATTCACTCTAATTTCACTTTATCACATTCTTTATCAGACTCAATTGTTATGTCCACATGTAAAAACAAAACCTTGTACTTAGTTAACCAAACTGTAATACAAATTACAATTTGTTTTTCTTTTGTAGTACATTTGCAGTACCTTTTTTAAACCACTCAATGGAGTCCATACACATAGCAACACTGCGTGATACAGTGTCGACTCAGTAAGGGGAAAGTGTGACACACACCTTGAGGCATTATCTGCCCATCACTAGTGTGAGTAGTACTCACATAACCATATTTAAATAGGGAAAATGTGGATGCGCTTGGTGGCTTCTAACTTCACCCTCATTTTTCCCCATGGGAATATGCTGGGAGAGGCTAATGCTAACAACATCTTCAGTCTATTTACAGGACTCACAGCACGCACAGACCAGACAGGTACGCATCAACTCGTCTAGTCTCAGGTGAGAACATATCTCACTATGGAAAATAGTGGCCTATTCCTTTAAAAGTCAGGAAATGTGCCATCAAGGAAGAAAATAAGTTTGCAAAACAGGTAATAAAAATAAAATAAAGTAATGGCTCTGGTATTAACAGACACACTTTACATGGCAAATGAGAGTATTTATTTATTTGTTTATTTGGTTGGTACAGCGCATGTTATTGAACACACTATGATGAGAACTATGATTGTAAACACACCACTCCGGATTGTAGCCATGGGCCTAATTTCCATCCGTTGTACCACTTTCGCGCTCACACTCATACTTTCATTCATACGGATCTAATGTTGCTCAGTGAACAGCAAAATATTTGTTTACCGTAACAGAAACATGTACATGTAAATTATTGTGTTATAAAGTAAATCTCATTGTTTTCTGTGTTCTAACTCTTCTCAGGGCTAAAGTGGATAGCGCCTGTTTGCGAGTTTGTAAAAATGTCTCTAGACCAAAGGCTCAGGTGTTTGGTGAACGAGCATCTAGCTGCGGCGGCTGAAGAGATACATGTGCAGTTTGGGAGGACAACAGCGGAGTATGAGAGGGAACTGTGTCGCTCCAATGAGGAGAACCTGAGAAAACAGCGGCTCCTGGACCAGGTTCTTAGTCCGAGGGTCCTGTTGTTCAGGGTGGATGCTAGTCCCAGTCAGACCCAGGAAACCCCAGAGACCCAAAGGATGAAAGAAGAGCCAGAGGAACATAGAGTCACACAGGAGAAGCAGCTGCCAGTGTAGGTTCAACCACTTTAAAACATGTCTAAGTCATAGTTTGCAGACGAATAAAGAAATGTTGGTGGCGCAGCGGTTAGCACTTGCTTCACAGCTAGAAATCCAAGGTTTGATCCCCTTTCCAGAGCCTTTCTGTGTGGAGTTCACATGTGTGTGGTAGGTTTCCTCTGGGCGCTCCAGTTTCCCCTACCATTAAAACATGTACAATATGCCAGGTTGAATGAGAGCGTGTTCGTGAGTGTGGGATAGTGGAAGGAATTTAACCCATTGCTAGAGACTGGTGTTTACATCATAGACCGTGAAAACAGTGGACTTGTCCTCCATGAAGCTCTTTAGCATACAGAGTGGGTATGGGAAATTCCTTGCTGGCATTTCCATTGACACAATTTTAAGTCATTGAACACAGACATACCATTCGTACCTCCATGCGTTTGGCTTTATACTGTATGTGCTACAAGATTCTATTCTATTTTCCTCTTGCTCCAAAAATAGTCCTCATCCTACTTTAGCCCGCTCCAACCAAACAAGGAAAGCCTGCCATCATTGTTTTTTTACGGCCTATGGGTTACTTACACTGTCCGGACCAAATAAATAAATAAAATATGAATGAAATATTTTTTCAGGTCTGTCCCAGAGTCCAATACTGACATCATCTCACAGACGGAAGCACCCACAGAGAACTCTCCTGACACTGACGATGAACATGACTGGGAACCTTCATCCAGCAGTGCAGCGTCACGGATGAAGACAG
>OMNZ01094338.1:0-18212 GCA_900303255.1 Lesueurigobius sanzi
TTCTCCCATTTTTGGTCTGTCCTCTTTCTAATAGCGTCTTTTGTGCATTTGGAAGTGATAAAAGTTATTTTTCATGTGGCCTGTGGTGATGACTTCAAGTTTCAGGTTTGGGTGCTTGGTAATTGACCATACTGTACTGGCAGGCCTTCATTTAACAGACAGTATGTGTTGTAACCTGAGACTCTTTTACGTTTACACTGCCTAAATACTACATAATCAAAGCAGAAAACGTATAACTTTCGTTTTCATTTTGAAGGGTGCCTGGGGCTAGTATGTTGGGCCAAAGACTTAGGGTTTACTGACAGTGACGTCCATGCAACATCAACATTATGCCTCTTCCTATGCTTATTTTTTAACTGTTTGTGCGTTATTAGGTATTGATCTCGTTATCATCATTTTAATTCAGTAATCCAGCACAGTGATTGGGTTGATTCTCTTTTTTAGTTTGGTCTGTGGGGGAACATCGCTTGATGTTAACTTTGCACGACAAAGTGATGGTTATTGTTGCAGGGCTACCACAACTGACCTTTTGTTTTATCATTCATATTCTATGAAAAATGGCCAAAAGATTAAAAGGGTATGTACGTCTATACACAACTGTATAGATGTACATTTGTGATATAGCAACAGCTAATATTATTTGGTGCAAAGAGTGAACACAATACGAGCAACATGAATGTTTTAAATTCATGAGAATAGTTCTATGATAGGCAAAAGCATTGTTCACAAACATGAGTCTGGCTTTCTTTGCGCTGTAGCAAATCTTCGACTTAAATAAACTGTGCTACGCGTCTGAATGCATCAACTGTTGCCGTTCAATCACCAAAACATCCACGGAAAATGGCTGAAGACAACAATAACAGCAATCGCTCCTATGAGTTTAGATGGACCCATTAATGTCTAGACTAGCAATGATCACCAGAGGCTAACATAAGCTGCAGGAGTCTTTGTCGTTGCGGTATCTAAACCTAAAGCCCTGTCCCTTTGTGTGGAAAGATACTGGCCATTACAGTACACACTTCTTGAACTTCTGTTGTCTTCAGTGTCTAAAAACTGCAACCCTTCAAAAAAATTCCTCTCCGCTCCTCCTCTTTTGCAGCCATCTGGAAAGGGTGTTTTTTACTCCTGACAGCCAAGGTCGCTCGCCGCAGCCCGGACAGTTTATAAGCGGGAGTATAAAGAGAAGTTGTGCGGAATAGAGATGAGAAGGCGGTCAGGACCAGAGAACGTGTGTGTGTGCGTGTGTGTGTGTGCGTGTGTGTGTGTGTGTGTGTGTGTGTGCGTGTGTGTGTGTGTGTGCGTGTGTGTGTCGCGATGTGTGTCCCGGAGGCTAATCTGCCGCAGTTACAAATCAAACCAAGTGAGATAGCGACGGAAAGATGCCAACACACCCATCATTGGCACAAGGAAACACTGTCACAGCCATCTTGATAGGTAATTAGGAACACTTTTTTGTTGTGTTTGTTGTCTGTGGTTAAACTGCTACACTCTTGTCTAAGTGAAAGACAGTGCCAGTTTCAGTAAATAGAGTATGTTGGTTTTTTCAATGTGTGTACACTGCTTTTTAGGCAGTGGGTGCTACACAATATTGCTAGTATTGTTACATTCATCCTTTTTACTTATAACTGCTACACGCTATCAGTTCTATCATTGATTTTTATGGTCAGTCCTACTTTGGGCTGCACGAAAAAAACTTGTGATATTCAAAACGGGGATGCAATATTGCAATAATGTTAATGAAACATGTCTGTTCCATTCAATTGAACACAACTAACACTAAAGCAGGAGCAAAACAAGGCTAAAATCAAACAAAATTAGAAAATTAGAAATTTTTTTACACATTTAGAACTTCCTTCTTGCATTTGATACGGATATTGCATCGCCTTACCTCATGATAACGATACTTTTGGATTCACATTAAGCACATGCACAGAATCAAAATATTGTTTCTGTCAAACCATTGTTGAGAAATGACAGTAGTAGCACTTTGCATAGAGCAGTATCCAATAAATGATACTCCCGCTTTTCTAACTGCTTTAGGCTAAAACTGTGTTACATCAAGGAACCACTCACCCAATCACACTATCATTCATGCACCAGTGTACGCAGATACTGGAAACAAAAACACATACAGTTGTGGCCAAACGTTTACATACCAGAATGTCATGGTATGTAAACTTATGCATTTCATAGAATCTTCATTTCACTCAGTGGTTGCATGAAGCCATTTATTGTCAAAAAACCCGTGTGTTTACGCTTTTCCACTAGAAATTAGCCAAATGTCCCTGATCCCCAGAGTCCAATTTTGTCAGAGGGTCCTGTATTTCAGCTGAAGTGAGTTTTTCTTTGCTCCTGAACAATTTCCCTGGCAGTTGTTGAAGGCCATGACATTTGAGTAGTTTCTGTTTTATTATGATTTCAAAAGAGTAAACTCAATTCTTTGGCAATGATTGGCTTCACACAACCACTAACCAAGCCTGGTCTTACCATACCCTCGTACTCATTTCATACAGATTTTCCCAATTGAGCTCCGTTATCAGGTGGGGGGGGTCAACTCCTTTTAAAATTCGAAACGATTGGATCTGATTTTACCCAATGGCTAGCCTGGCCTTAGCCATCAGTATTATCATTTCCTGCATATGCTTGACAACACCCGCCTCCCCCGCTCGCTGAATGGTCCGAAAAAATTCAACCGATGTATCCACCTTATTCAGGAAGTTGCAATGGGGGCCGCCATTTTGTATTTCTGGTCAAACTGCAGATCTGACTTGAGCTTTCATTTTTGTTTTTGGTGAAACATGTAACGTTTACAACAAACCTCTGTGTGAATATATCCATCAGCTCTGGTCCTTTAGATCCTCACAGACAATTAGCCAATTAGAGAGACAACAAAAAGTCAGAGATAATATCACTAAAAAATAATTTTAGGTGACTTTTTTCATGTCGTTCTTCCACTGAAACTAAACCTGAGCCGCACAAACTTATTTACTTTGAGCTTTTTTTTACAAGTTTTTTTTTTATTCCCTTTTTATTTTCATCACTCTCTTACATTGACGACAATGGAATTTCAGCTCACAGGAAGTGCTAATAAAAACAGGAAATGCTTTTACAACAAAAGTGGGCGGGGCAGAAAGGTGAAAGGTGAATAGCAGCCGCTGGGATCAGACCCAGACTGTAACATGTAGGAAATGATAGGAGGAAATGATGACCGGAGTTTACGGATGGCTGGCCAGGCTAGGCTACCACTAACCATGAGTGGGAAAAAAAGATTTTTGTGTTTTTGGCCAAAAGATTAAAAGGGTATGTAAACTTTTGACCACAACTGTAGATATTCAGAACTTCAGTTTTAGCTATAGTTTGTTATTTTGTTAATTTGAGCCTTGTGTTGGTTCTAATTTAGTCTTTTTTAGGTCTTGTTGTGACAGTTTCCTGAAAAAAAAACAAAAAAAAACAATACATTTTCCCCGAATTTACTGTATTGAAATGTTTTAATAAAAAATCTCAATAATATCGTTATTACAATATTCAAAACAGTTACCAAACATTGAATTTTTTTCTCGTATCGTGCGGAGTGCCGTCTCACCTGCTATAAATCCTCTGCGGCGACATGAGAAGTATGAAGTTGTTGACCTTTGAAACACAAAAGCTCGTCCCGACGTGTGACAGAGGTGAGAAAGTTCAGCTCTAAAAGCGTGTGGACCCGGCGCCTGAAACATTTATGAACTGTAGCGGTAAAAGAATATAAAAGTACGCCGTAGTGGATACATTTTGCATATCGCAGGACAAACTATTAAAAAAAGCAAGCACCGCAACCTGGAACCCAAACCGGCAGATGCGAAATTAGTGAGCCGTTTTAAATGCTATTCTAGCTTTATGATAGTGTTTCACTATTCGTTTAAACACATTAAACCAAATGTGAAATATAGTTGGAGATCCACATGCTGTGCCCAAATACTTGCGTTATACATAATTTAGTCATTGCAATAAAATATTTACAGAATTTACTATAGTAATTATTTGTTTGTTCTACATACTGATATTGCCTCAGTGGATATTCCAATACATTTTCTTCAGCTTGAGGATCAGCTTAAACAAACCTATACCTATTTTTTTTAAATCCTAGTAGTGGTTTGGAATTTGTGTTGTTCTCCTTCAGTATTTTGAATATGCAGTAGTTTGCGGGGGAAAAAGACTGTCCATGTAATTATAAAGCATTATTATCAACTGTGCGCTTGCGGTAGCAGGCTAGTTTTTGTTAGCATTAGCACCCTGAAAGGTGACCCTGAAAGCTGTGGAACGTGCTCATTAACTCATCCCTGTGAAGAAATGGGATGTGAGAAATGTGTGAGGAATTTTGGGAATGAGTTTGGACACAACTAACTGTTTTAAATTTCCGTTCCTTCTTTCAATGTTGTTAAGGGAATATATACATAAGATATAGGGCCTTGAAGATCTACATTCTGGTACTGTGTTTTTACATATTTTGCCCTGTTCCACTTGAAGTACAACTCAATTTGAAATCAGCTGATATTAGAGAAAGAAAAAAAAAGTCAGAGGAACTGACAGATAATACAAATTAGTATTATGTCCTCTCCGATTGGTTATAGTTAGAGATGCACCGATCCTGCTTTTTTGGTTCCGATGCCGCTGCTTGGGGTTTGAGTATCTACCGTTACCTGATACCTACCGATACTGTGCGATTAAAAAAAACAAAGGTTTGTCGAAGACATTTGTTGTTTTCATAAAGAAGCTGGTTTGTATTTCACACACTAAAATACAAACACAGACCTTCAACAGTGGCCAATAATATTTCACTATGAGTAAGGTGTGACTTACTCATGGCTTCTGTCCTAGCCTTGATTGGTTGAAGCTAGCATTAGCATACTGCAGCTAACTGCAATATTTTGCACGGCAATCAAAAGCGTGAAACTCATTTAGTGACTGAATTCTTCAGGTTAAGATCTTTCAAATGACATACAGCATTTAGACTAACTTGGTGAAAGTACTGCATCAGTATTGATACCAGATATTGTACCAGTATCGGATCGGTACATCAGTACTTATAGTAAAGTGCAAATTCTTGTTAAAAAAATATACAAAGCAGTATTGTATGACATCCAAGCTTTTAAGAATGGACATGTAGCCTCCTATAAGCAGTACATTGTAGGTTAAATGATTATTTCTGCTTTTCCACTGTTTGTTTCCCATTTCTAGTAGCTCACCTTTAAACATTGATCAAGACACACTTTTGTTAACCTAAATCAGAGGATCCCCTTGAAAACGAGATGATTCATCTCAAGGGGCTATTCCTTGAAATAAATGTTAAATAATAATAACATTGCAATGGGGATAGGAATATGCTGTATTTCCAGCATGGGAATGTGGTTTTCCTAACTGTGTGGTCGCCTTTGTGATCACCTCCTGTAAAGTCGCTCCAAAGTAAGAAAAGTCAAGTGTGTTTTTGCATGCGCAGTGCTAGCGTAACCTTGTCTGTGTTTGAAAGGGTATGCGGCGGTGTTACGGCGCTTTGCGAGTGTCGCTGATGCACATCGTGTCCTGGGTGACTTTGACCAGGCCTTGGATTTTTTTTTTGCCCCACTCCAGTGTAAAGGCTGTGCAACTGAAAGTGGATTTAATGTGTAAATATAATTTGACGCTGGTAGCACATTTCAAATGCTGTAATTATGTGGGATGTATCATGTGTCGTCTTTCAACGTCAGTGTAGACTCGGTGCTGTATTTTACTCTGTGCAGCACTTTGGGCAGCGTTGGTTGTTGTAAATGTGCTATAGAAGTAAATTTAACCTTAACCATGACCCAGGTATGGCCAATACAAATGATTTTGATTTGAATGATTCCATCTGATATCAAGTAAGACCTGGGCTACAGTACCAATGCTTTTAACATTAATATGCTTTACGTTTGTGTAGGTTCTCAGTCGTACAGGAGTTGTCCTTCGTAGGCAAAAATTCTTCAGTCTTCATCTGTACTCTGTAGTTGACTCTGTAGATCTTTGGAGTAAGATCGAAATGTCCTACACTTCAACTACAGAGTACAGATGAAGACTGAAGAATTTTTGCCAACGATTAATATGCTTTGAAATTTGGGAAATCAGTCAATAAGCCAATATCTCACATGATCAGAAGTACTTTAAAAATGAGCCGAAAAAATATAGATTCAGTCAAGTTAATACATTTGATTTCAACATTCATTTTCTTATGCATATCCATTGGCGGGTCGCAGGGACGGCAGTAAAACATAATCATTTTAAGAATATGAAAGTATTGGTATTCTGACACTTTCGATACCGGCTCCAATATTGAAGTACTGATATATTACCGCCTCACAAGTCACAGATATGTTTTGTAATTTTAAACCTGGAAGTTGCATTGATGATAGAAGCACATAGCTTGGTGCAGGCTGTTGTTGTAATCATTCCCATGCTGCTCTGTTCCCAGACAGATGTGCCACATGCTTATAAACTACAATTCCTGCAAGAACTGGAAATAAATGAAAGCAACACTGCATAACTTTCCAGGTTTCAGACAAAATTCATAAACTAATGACGCCATGCGAGAATAATGCTAATATTACCATCAAGTGATTAAAGGATAAAATATGGTATGAACCTGTTTATATTCACCCAAATAACAACCAAAATATCTTGCCTTCATTACATATACTGTATACTGTACAACTTTAGTGCTGCTTTAGGAATAATAAAGTTAAAGGTGCTATACCAGATTTTTTTCCCTAGTAGTGGAATTAGTTTATTTGTTTTGCATATTGACACATTTGTAGAGATAATACTACTGTGAGGAAAGTTAAGAATGACTTTGGACCACTTGTTGTTTGTAATAATAATAATAATAATAATAATAATAATAATAATAATAATAACACAATCAGGTATAGTGCCTTTAAGAAGAAGTTTCGACCAACACTTGTAAAGAGTCTAAAGGCACTGGTTATAGAAGGCTTAAATATTGTACTTGTGATGTGACGTTCAGGACCAGATCGACTCTTTTGAACGACTCTTTGAGATGAGCGGATCCCATGACTCGGCTAAAGAGCCATAAATCCCATCACTATATTTTAGCTCTGATTGTTCCAAACGTGAAATAAATCTCGGACCATAATCTAATCCGAGCAGAGAGAGGACTCTCGCTCTCTCACTTTCTCAATCCCAGACTGAATTTTAGAGGTTCTTAGCTTTCAAATGAGGAATGACATGTGAAACATCTACAGGCATTACCTTTAATGTCCAAATTTCCTCGCAAATTTGATCTACTCAAATAACATGTTGTACATCCTTCAATTCGTGTTACGTTACAAGCACGCTGCCGCTGGTCCGGACTTCGGTCAAAAACACATATCACATCCACAACGATATAAAAAAAATTACAACGATATCCAAAACTCATACCGGTATAACGATATGCGATACGATATGGCCCAGCCCTAGAGTGAAATATTCTAAAGATAGGGTAGCAGATACAATTTCAGTTATCTGGCTGAAAAAGAATACATACAGGCAAATCGTCATCACCATTTCCCCCAAAACTGTACAGCCGTTCCGTACCGAGCGGCAGGCTGTTCCCTCACACTGGGATTTGAAACATTTCCCCATTAACCTCTGCCTACTTTTACACTTGCGGCGCCTCCAATTTGGCAATTTGCGGCGTCATTATCCTAATTTAGCGAAATGAGTGGCTATTGTGTTGCCCTTTGATTAAGTGGGATGTTTGAACGCAGGCACCTCCACCTTCAGAAGAGATTTGATACTTGAAGGGCTTGAAGTGTTTTTGATGGAAACTCCATTAATGATTGATAACAGGAGGAGAGCGGTTAAAAATCTCCCCGCTCCGGCGACATCAATTATTAAGCGCTCCTCGCCTTGTGTTTTTTGGTGGCACATAAAATATCAGGCACCATCTTGAAATCTGACGTTGATCTTATCTGTCAAAGGAATTAGGGCTTTCTATTGATTTCCTCAACGTCTTAATCCGATGCGTGTGTGGTTTTGTTCCAAGATGAGGCTTGTTACAGACTGATAAGAAGGCTTTAGCATTGTCTCGGCTAGTTTGTGACTTTTGCATGCACTAATTATAAATGTATTACGCAAAGGCATGCTCTCAATATGACGGATCCTTCAATTTGATTGTTAATGTTCGATTAGGTGAGATGATGTTCGGGCTGGGCTCTATGACAACACAACAATGGATTTGTGATCTGATCTGTGTGACGATCTGTTCATTTTTAAAGTTTTTTTTTATCGATTCATGATGCTCTAATAGCTCCTCCTATTGTTTAATTTTGTCATTCCAATCAACCAATTTAACCAATCACAGTGGAGAAAGAACTGCAGCTGATGTTTCCTCTTAAAGTCAAGATTTGTCATTAAGTCATTACATGTGGGGCCTCACTGATGCCTTCATTTTGTCTTTAGAGTGGAAGCGGAATATCTTCAAGGGCATTGCTTCCCAAAGTGGGGTCTAGGACACTGCAAGGTGACCCCCTGAGAACCATGTTCCATTGTACACCGTAGGCAAAGATTCTTCAGTCTTCATCTGTACTTTGTAGTTGAAGTGTAGGACGTTTCTTAGTCCAAAGATAAGCTGATGACGACCTTTGGACTAAGATCTTTGGACTAAGATCGAAACGTCCTACACTTCAACTACAGAGTACAACTCCTGTTCGACTGAGAGCCTACACAGACGGTCTATTGTACATGTTTTTTAGTGGTAGGGGAAACCGGAGCACCCGGAGGAAACCTACACGAGGAGAACATGCAAACTCCACACAGAAAGGCCCCGCCAGGGATCGTACCCGGGACCTTGTTACTGTAAGCGCTAACCACTCTGCAACCATGTATTTATTTGGAGTTTGAAAAGAATTACCAAGTCGGTATCTCTTATCTCCTAGATAAGAGATACTGACTTGTGAAACGTGAAACAATCTTAAAAATCCTTTATTACAACGTGGAATAAAGAATTTTTAAGATTTTAAGAAGACAGGGTTGTGGTTATGAGAGCAACTGTACATTTTTGGGCTGATATCCTTTTAAGCCAAGCAAAAGACAACTCCTAACCTAAGCATGCTGAGTCTGACATGGGAAAAATAAGCTCACAATCAAATCTTTTTGATATAAATTGGTCTACTTCTGCTAAAAATTAGAAATTCAGAGCACTCAAATAAAACCATACGTACAGAAAAATCCCTTTTAGTGTTGAGGTGAAGTCTAATCAAATTGACTCCAAGGCACTCTGATCCGTTTGTAAAAAAAAAAAGTCCTTTATTTGACAAGGGACGCTAATAGTTTTTACTTATCGGACCCGCTGATGCACTCACCCTCCAGTTTCTCTTAAATCAAACCATACATTCCAGCTTTCTGACAAGTGGAAGTAAATACTCACTGAAAAATTCAAGAGGAAGCTTCATCGTCCCTGCATGCTGCTCTTATGCTAAGATCACAATCCTGTACATTTGCGGCTGATGTTGAAACGGCCGTGTGCCGCAGCGAAGTGCCCTGGTACATGAATGTGAAGTGGCTCTCTCACACACACAAACACACATGCTGCCTTTTATGCGTTACGAGGACATTACTTAACGCAGTATGGCGGCGGTTTATGGGGACACTTTTTCTTTTCTTTTAACCATTTTAATTTTAATCCAAGCAATCAGGCCACTCCAGAGTCAATTTTACGACAACAGACATCCTCTACTAACTGAGTAACAAAAAATGATGCATGTTTAAAGGATAGATACCACATTTTTTCCTCTTTTTTGTATATTGTAAACTCATACATTTGTAGAAATAATACTGTGCCTGTAAATATAAAGCATTTATATCAATTGAATAAGTTTACTTAAGGCTACTTTTCTTGCATTTCTGTGACAGTAAGCTTAAAGAGTGACCTCGCAAGTGAACTGTGCTTATAAACTAAACTCTATGAGAAACTGGAATTCAAGAAATGTTAGGAATGGCGTTGGACCACAACTTTCAATTTAATTTACTCGCTCTTTCATTGTTTATGATGAAAAGAAAGGACCAACCAAGAAAGGTCCAACCAGGGACAAGAAAGGTCCAACCAGGGACAGGAGTTGAAAATTAGCACAAGCTATAAATTCTTCAGCTGCAAACTTGTATTGTAACTATGTTGACTGCATCGTCCCTGACAAATAAATGAATAAATAAATAAATAAATAAAAAAAGCAGGTATAGTGCCTTGAAATTGTGTATTATGGGGACTTTGCCTGCCAGCCAATCAGAGTCTTTCTTTGTGTGCACACTAATGAGGACATGTAATTACAAGATCCCACCATTGAGTTACACCAAAAAAATGAAAAAATGATCTGAACCTTCTGGCCTTCAGAAATGCTCCTACATCGCTACCCTTACGAGGACTTTGGCCCTGTCCCCATAATCCGACATGTCCCCATAGCGTCGCGTGTATTCTTGTCCTTATTAAGCACCAAAACCAGCACACTCACACATAGGGCTGGAGAGCTTCGTGCCTGGTCTTTTGTACGGAGTGGAGCGTGCAGTCGGGGAGTCGTGTGAAGCGGAGTGTGCTGATTCGAGCTGCCGTGGATGAGTTGACAGGCCTTCGGGGTTCTCCGTGTCACAGCCAAGGTTCCCATCACGGCGCTCAAAAAAGGAATTCTCTCAGAAAGCCAGCCACGTCCTTCCACAGCGGAGACCTGATTAAGTCTTTATGCCTCGCGTGTGGCGGAGGAGAGCGGCGGGCTAACTCGCAAGTGTTTCAAGGCTGCACACGAGCACGCCACCGCTTATTGATTATAATTAGATAGTATGGCTCCTCTGCTGCACTTTTCTTCCTTCTTTTGATGAAAAGAGGCCTGAAATAACATCCAAAATGACGTGATATTTGATAACGGTCTTGAATAATGCGATAACGGTAATATTGCGATATTTACCTAAACCATTTCACAGCGCCACTGTACGTTCTATTAAAGGGACTCAACGGAGGTTGTCCATTTTCATACTCGTGGCTGCCACCTCTGGGCGTCCGCGTAACTGCAGTCTCCATGTTAAGCTGGTGAATGACTGCTGCCTCAGCCCGAACACACAACTTTAGAGTGACAGGCTTTAGGTGTGGGCTCCCAGTACAGCGCAGGACATTGCTGGAGCATGTAGGGGGTCGAAAATATATTATTTTTTAAATTTTAACTTCCGTAGAATCCCTTTAAGTTAATACAAAAATCAAGGTTATGTCATCAAATAGTGGGAAGACACTGCAGGCTAAAATTAACTAGTTTCTTTCAATATTCAGGTTTTGGGCCAGTTTGCTCTCTTAACGTATAAACTCATCTGGAAGCAAATAAATGGCATAATCTTTACAAAACATGATATTCAACGTTTCTCTAGAACTACTTACATGGGAAATTGTAAGATTTCCACTTTATTAGCCCCAAAAACTTTTTTGTTTTTTGTTCAGTGGGATTTATCAACGTTTAATTTCTAACCTCATTTATTCAGTTTTGTACCTAAAACAAAACAAAGCGAAATTTGAATATTTACAGATTTTACAGAATCTTTTCTACATTTCTAACATTTTTTCCTAGTTACAACTAGGGCTGGGTATCGATTTGAATTCCCCAAATCGCTTCAATTCTGCCTGATTCGATTCACGATTCACTTTCATTTTCAATTCACTTAAGGATTTTACTTGGATAGCTATAGTAGACATTCTCAGAAGAACTAATACACTTTTTTGATTATTATTCCACTAATATATGCTTCTATAAACATAAAAGGCTATAAACCTGACCATCTTTGTGCCATCTGTGTTTATTCTCCATATTTTTTGCATCTTTTCGAAAACAAAAAATAGATTTGCAAATTTTTGCACAAATGTATCTTCATATTTTCGCCCTCCAGGTTCTATTTAAACACAGAGGCAACAAAACAAAACAAGTTTTACCGAGTACTGTCTTGAATCCCTGAACAATTGTGTAAAGTGCAGAGTTAGCAGTTTTGTAAAATGCTAACTAAAGGTGCCCACACACTAGAGGATTTTAAATCTTTTGAGACTACAGATCTGTCCATACACGCACACTGAAGGACAGACATGAGGACACACATACACACACATGAGGAGTCCCACCACAGATCATGCCATGAGAGAAAGTTTTTATTGAGCCACGCCTCCTCAGACTAAAAATCTGGCTAAAAATCCTCTAGTGTGTGTCCAGCTTTAGCTTTTTGGACACGAATATTCAACGCGACTTTACACCGCCCACAGAGGTCTAGAAGAACATGGCTGACTTAAAGCCTGAACCCTCCTCCTCCGAAGGCAAAAAACCATAAGTCTCTGACATTTCGTGCCCCTGCCGTATGCAATCAAGTCGTTTCAAAGGTGTTATTGTGACAGCTATATGGAAGCAGTGGCATGCTTCCATTATGTAGACCTGATTAAGTTTTGATGCTACATGTGGCAGGGCAGAGCGTGTGACTACTCTGCTGCTCTCCTCAAAAAGTGCTCCAAGGCTGCTCCCAGGCACGCAGCAGCAGATCTCCCTGTAACGCTAAAGTGAATGTAAAAAGCTTTCCAGAAGGTAATCATTATTAGCTGAAGCAAGAATGCCTGCCAGCGTTCCCATTCGGCCACGCCACTGTTGCGTCATGCCAGTGACACCATCATTTTACTGGTGTCAATATAGGAGTTACTTATTGACTACAAATGGAGCCTGTCTGTGTCTGTGGTTTACACTCTCCAGCATGGCCACACAATGCGCTGTGAATTTGACTTTCATAACCGTAGCACAAACTGTAACTGTCGCAACGAGACAGCAGTGGTCTTTGTGTGCCCAAAATGTTCAAAATACCTCATTCCTAGGGTTTTCTGTTCCAATTTTTGTGAAGTTAAATGAGCCAGCTGCTGTTGTTTTTTATATTTCGCAATATTTAGGAGCAAGGATATCAAGTTCTTGCACCAAAAGGTCATTCCTCTCACTCAAAATGTGTCGTTAGGTGTCAGGCGCTGCATTACAGTTGACCAGACTTCTCTTTGAGTAACATTTTCAAGCCTGTTTCGAAGTTCAAAGGCAAGTGTACCAAAGCAGTATATTGTTAAAATTAGTGTCTAATCGTGTAGGTCAGTCTTGTTATATCATATGACAGTATAACATAACAGCCCAAGAAAGTGGAACAACTCGAGCTAAAGCTTATCAGAGCGTGATGCCTGCGTCTCATAGGAACAGCCAGCCACTCTCCGCTGCCCATCTTGTGTCAACAGCACTATATTTACATAAGCCATTTCCTGTCGGCCGTCGCTCCTGCCCCGAGAGCCGGCCCGGGGACTCGCGGCCATGATTAGATTTACAGATGGAGATGAAACGTGAACGGAGGAAAAGGCGGTGCGGTACATAAATCACACAAGAAGAAGCAGGCGGCACTGCGCTTGACCTTTTGAGAATGGTGATAATGACGGGGGAATCAGATACACAGTGCGACAGGGGCCAACAGTGGTGGCACTGATGATGACACCAGAGTGGACCCGCCGTGTCACGCTATCACTGCCGAAAGGCCACAAGAGTAAACACAATGAATTTTAATAATAGGTTCAGGATGTTATCACCTGCTGGTGTTTGTGAGGTACTTGTTTAATGTCGTTTTATGTATTAGGGTTAAGGTGTACTTTATACTGGCCGTAGGGAAATTTGTACAGCATTTGAGCCATCCTTCAGTGCGAGAGTCTGTCAGCTGCCGTGGGCAAGGGACCCTTCGCAAGTACTTAATGTTAAATATGCATTGTGGAACTTTTTATGCGATAAAACTAACTTAATATGAGTGCATATTTCACCTTTTATGTGACCCAGTGGCTGTATGGGTGGTTCGATGGCGCGATGCTGATCATTACACCACTATATTTATCCAGCCCCTCTGCATACATTCTACAGAGAGAGGCCTACAGGGCCTATAGTTTTAAAATGCCTATGGAATCTGTCAGAATGCTGATTTCTAGTCTTAGTTTATTGATTATTTCTCTGTGGGACAATCTGCGTGAAACAAATACTGCCACAAAGTTCAAAGTTTTCTTTATCAGCACATAGAAGTCTAATTATTTTCTCAAAAGTGGAGACAATATTGAAAAACATGTGCATGTGGTTGGCCAGTAGAAAGGACTTTCAGCCTTAAGACTAATAGGTTAGGTCATGTTTGTGAATTCAATCGCGATCAAATAATGATAAAGTACGTACAACATTTGTCAATTTTATTCTCGAAAATTTCTGTCAAAAATAGTTTCTCTCCCATAGCGTTGTATTGGCACCGGCTCCAACTGCGATAGAACAGTAACACCACCGATTAAACACAATACGATGGACCTGACGCTGCGACACTTATCTCAGAGCTTGCTTTTAATTCCAATCCATAAACACGCGATTTACATAAAGCCATCATAAGCACCCCGCGAACACATGTCACACAAGATTAATACTCCGGGTGTAAGGTCAGTCGCAGTACCGTCGCACAACACCATCCCTGTCTGTCCCGAACCCCACTGCAGTTCTTACCAGGTGCGCTCGCTCCTGTCCGACACTCTTTCTTTTCCCTCCGTCTGTCTGGCCTCGCGAGCGCCGCATCAGCAGGGTTATTAGCCGCGTGCCTTGGCTGCCACTGATAAGGTGCCTATAAGGGGTGCCATACCACTGACAGCACCCACAACCCCCCACCCCACCCCACAACTGCCTGTCTCCCTGTGCCGAACACAAGTGGCCCGGGCCGAGGGGGGATTACTGCCTGCCGCCATTTCTGCTGATGCCTTTCTTTATGTTATCCTCTCCAGTCAGACGTGCCGCATTTGAATAACCCGGCTGATGTCGTAAGAAATGGAACTCTTGGAAATCTCCTTCGGAATACAAATGACGGCCGAGGCAGAGCTTTTTAAAATACAGGAAGGGAGGATGAGAGCGAGAGTCGTAGTGACGTTTTTGATAACTTTACAGAAGAGAGGGTAAAAGGGTTTTTTTCCCCTTCAGCTTAATTGAGTCCAAAAATCTGTAGACTGTGGGCAGAAAACTGTATAAGACACATGTCATTATTTCTTCTACGCATGACCCCTAACAACAGAACTGAGCTTGGGGACCTTGAGGTAATTTTGTAGTTCTAACTTCTCAGACTTTTCACATTTAATGGTACATCTGTGTAGGTTCTCAGTCGCACAGGAGTCTTTAGTCTTCATCTGTACTCTGTAGTCGAAGTGTAGGACATTTCGCTCTTTATCCAAAAACCTTTGTCAGCGAATGAACAGAATGGACACGCTCGTGGGTCTCTTAAGGAGAAACCAGTAGGAGGAGTTGACCTCTAAGTCCCACCTCTCTTGCCTTTAGTCAACATCTCCATGGAGACGAGCTGGAGACGTCCCCGCCCCCAGTAAAGTTACGAGTCAGGTCTTATGTGAGGTGAGCCCCTCACAGCTATATATGCTGCATTTTTTTTTTTTTTAGGTATTTTGCAATGATAAAAACGTGGGATAAAATAGATCTCTGTATTTTACTATACAGTATTTATTGGGTTAAATGTTATTGTTTTTGATGTCTAAATCAGTGCTTACTTTTCACACCAAATACCATCTAATAAAATATTTCACCTTCCTAGTATCACCAGGTCTAGATCAAGATGTAAATCAGGACTAAACCGGGTGTTAAGTGAGTCAAATATGGGCCAACGTTGGACTAAATTATGGCTAAACTGGGTGTAATCCATGTCTAAAACAGAAAAGCACATAACCTTAATACGTTGCTAACCCATAAGTCTGAAATTGCCGATGAAAGTACCATCTGAACAAATGATTTGTACACCTACCGCAGAACCACTGGTTAAAAATGTGGATTTGTTTTTTTAATTGAAAGAATAGAATGTAAAAAGTTGAGCCTTGCCTATATGAGAAAAATGTGTGACACTCCATAACTGTTGCAATAACATCATGATGCAATATTTTACATTTAGTTGAAGAATTGAACTGCATTGAACTGTCTCAAAACAAGATTTGTAAAAATGGAACTGAATTAGGAAAATGTGTAATGGCACTGTACCATCGCAATGTATTGTGGCTTCTTGCGATATAGATTTTGTGCCACCTGATACTGCGATAATTTGGCGATCCGTTGCGCAGTCTTATTGTTTACAATGTATTTTTAGCATGGCACAATGGTGGAGAAGTGTACAGAAGTGGATTTTGCTCATCATAAGCCTTTATTTGACTAAATTGTGCCCTCGCTGTCACTTTCGCCCTTTAGAGACTCAACTCTGAAGGTTTACCACCACCAACACTTTCCCCCCTTGTAGTCCAAGTCTTGTTATTTACATGGCCTGTCACTTGCGAGGAGGAGTGATGCTGATGGGTTAGGAGGCTCGCTAATCCACTCTGCTGCTGTCATTAGAGAGAAGCAAACAGACTATTACCACCACCGCCACCTCCTCCCTCCTTCTCCTTCCCCGTGCTCATCATAAAGCCACACACACACTCACTCGCACCAGCACGGGCACAGCTGCGGAGGAGAGAGCCTCTTGTTTCTTTAGCGCTGCTGAGTGGAGCCCTGCTTGGGTAATTGATCCTGTTCGGCGCGAGAGGGGGAGCGACGCAGGCAGGGAGAGGGAGGCCCTAAGTGTTGTCAGTTTGCTGCATTAATTTTTCAACCACGGCCGAAGCGAGGAGGGGCCCACCGCAGAGCTCGTTCACAGGCACTATGCTCTCGCTGCATTAGAGCGTAATCAGACGATGTGGAGTGATTAAGGCCTAATAACTGGATTTTTGCCTAATGTCTCACTGTATTGTATAGCAATGGAGAGGTTGTCTCTTGCAAAGATCATTTTTTATGCATGTTATGATCTGTCTCTAGAAACAAAATAATGTAACATGCCATGTACTAGGGCTGCACAATGTTGGAAAAAATCCCTTATGATATGCAATACAGGTGTGCAATATTGCAATAATGATATAATTTTTTTCCCTATAGTTCAGCAAATGCTATTTTTGTATAAAACTACTAAAACATTATCTGCAGTACTTTCACTTCCTGATTCTCTATATGAACTCTATTAAGTGAACTCCCTCCCCTCTTCTCCTGCTCCCTACTTGCTGCGCAACTATTGAGAGAAAATAAATTAGGCCATAGTGCACTGCACCGTGCTGGTGTAGTGAAGCTGTGTCGAATGTTTTTGAAAGGATAAAGCTTTGCCAGAGATGGAGAGGTAAATGCAGCATTTCCTGGATACGTAGGGTCAGGAGGAGGCGCATCGCATGAGCTCAGAGATTACTTGAACATGCGTGAGCGGCTCGAAACACAACTCCAGCCATGTTTTTGATGAGAGAAGAACATTGTATCACCGTTACGTTTTTAATAAGTTGCTTAAAAGAAAAAAAAAACACCTTCAAATGTCCAAAATAAACCAAAGATAAGATAAGATAGTTTTTTATTGATCTCACAATGGAGAAATTTACTTCTCACAACAGCTCTTAGGACAGGATCACACAGGGGGGTGCACAAAGTCAGGAAAAGTGTCATCAAAGAAGCAAAACAACAGGTAATAGTAATAATAGTAATAATAAAATAAAATAGAATAAAGATAGTCTCTTAGCGTCTCTCTGTAAATAAACTATACAAACATCTCTTAAGCACTAAATAGATTTTTAAAAAAAACTCGAATTGTATGAAATGGAGTTATCATTGCAGGTAATATATAATAAATGACTGTTTACATTCAGGCGGTTGATAAAGATGTTATTGCACATAGTATTGTTATTGCACATGGAGCTATACAGTAGAAGATAAAGTTTAAAGAGATTGAGGGGCCTGGTGACAAAAAGTAAACCGATATATGTGGGCCAACCCTGTAAAGGGTCGTAGAAGCCGCTACCAACATCCAAACTAAAGACCAATAACCCCAAACTATAACTGTTTAAAAGACCACACAAAAACAGGTCAAACAAAAGGCTAACGAAAACCTTAGCTGAACAGAGACCGCACACCTCAAAGGATTATTATATATTTATTCATACTTAGGCACCAGGCAGCCAATCAACAAACAAAAGAAGTCTATCAAAATATACTTCATATATACTACAACAATATAGCAAAAATAGGACAAATGGTGCTAAAAGTGCATACCTCCCGCCTTTAACATTGTCGTTTCTATTGTGCGTTAATTTGTATTTAAGCCACAAATCTCACTGTGTTATCCAA
>OMNZ01094345.1:0-11916 GCA_900303255.1 Lesueurigobius sanzi
GATATGAAGGTCTATGGGGATACTGTAGATACATTTTCAAGAAAATCATAGTGGGCCTGAGTAATTGAGGTTGAAAGACAGAAAATATGAATTCCGCCTAAAAAAAAACCCCACATTACAGCAGGTCAGCAGCTTGTTTACATTGTAAAGAAGAAAATAAACATCATGAATAGTAACTACAGCTAATTATTGACTTTTTACCAACTGTTTATCTCTGTAACAATAAATAATTGAAAAGTTATTGAGGTTTCGATTTAAAATAGTCTAGGCGGAATCCCATTATAATAAATAGGGCACAATTTGGCACCTTTTGGCCCAAAAAATTCAAATTTGTAATTTGTAATTGAAAACTTTGGCTGCTATTTATATATTTGGTCATAAAATACAGTTTTTCCAAGAAAAAAATTTTTTTTTACACTTTTTTTTTAAATAAACAAGGATTGTCTCTAAAAGTCCCCAAAAATGGGGACTCTAGGGCTTAAGAGGTTAGATATTATCTTGTAGCACAATATAGCCCTCTCTTATGTATGTCTTTAAATCCAAAGAGTTTTATGGACATACAGTATGTCATTATTAGACACTCTAAGTCAGGGATGTCCAAAACATTTTAATCGAGGGCGGCATATTGAATCGTATACGGCATGGAGGGCACAGATCAGTGCCAGTGCAACATTCAACTGGGTTCATTTAACCAGTGGTGGAAGAAATACTCAATATCAGATAAAATGTCTACTTAAGTAAAAGTATACACTGCCAAATGTACTTTATAAGTGAAAAATAAAAGTATTTCTTTTTTTTTAATCCTTTGAATTAAACCAGGACTAAATCCAGGTCTAAACAAGGGCTAAACCAGGACTAAACCAGGTCTAAACCAGTTCTAAATCTGGTCTAAACGAGTAAACCACTAACTTGGGGCTAAATCAGGTCTAAACCGTCTAAAGGAGTAAACCACTAAACTAAGTCTAAACTGGGACTAAACCAGTTCATCCTAGAGAGGTCACTTTGAAAATAAAATACTTTTACTTTTAACCCACTTTAAAAATGTAGTGCAGTAGAAAGTACAGATACAGGCTCTAATCATCTATTCATCTTAAAATGTACTTGAGTAAAGTAAAAGTACCTATAATTTGTACTTTTTACTTCCACCACTGCATGAGACCTTTCCTCACACCTGGATTCAGTCTGGAACTTTAATGCAAGCTCTGTCTCACAACAAAATGTTAGTTTTTGAGGTTTTAACTGTGCAGAATTGTTCAACTTATAATATCTGGTGATGTGTGCCAATTCAACAAGAAGCACTTTGGGCACACCTGCTCCACGTGCTTTAGGTCGCCCAAACCCAATCACATTCTCATTCAATCCTCAGTCTACACAGACACTGATCTAAACTGGGTAAAAGTGTCCTGCACAAGAGCACAACAGTAGTTAGTTGGTCAATCTCTACCATGCGAGCAGCTGTAGAGTCTGTGAACAAGGGGAATGTTGGACTTACATCGTAGTACATGATGATGAATAGAGTCCTGATGGACAGAAATGCCCTGCCTTTGCATACAGCTGCTGCTCTGAGAACATTCAAAACATCTCCGTGTAAATCACTCAGACAGTTGCATACAGCTCTGGAGGGAGGGACCTGATGGAGACAGATGGAGCAGAACTGCTGACAAATGCAATCTGAGGAATGAGACCAGAGCTGGGAACAACGCAGCAAATATGTACAATATAAAAGCTCTGTACAGTGTTATTATTCAGGAACGCTCGCTCAACACTAAAGCCAGTTAGTCGTCTTCTAGGCTTATTCTCGACTGGCTGACCTGGGCACATATGTGGACCTCCAGAGGCTTTGTTCTCTATCCACAAATACATTTCAATCTATCAATATATGTATGTCAGGCTGAATCATGGACAGTGCACGTTATTTTACCAGAAGATACAAAGGCTGAATTCTAAAAGTGCGGAAGTTGGAAAAAGTTGGAAGAAGTCGGAAAAATAAGAACTATTTTAAGTGCATATGGCAGGTTTTAATCCTTTTGTAATTATGACTTAGTTTGATGGATAATATCTGGAAATTTAACACAAAAAGTTCAATATAAAAAAAGTTTAGGGGAAGCGCTATTTCAAGTTTTATGTCAGTGACTGAGGGAAGGTTCCACAGAATTGTGACTCACTCATTTCTCATTGGGATAATATGGTCAGCACAGCAACAGTTATTTACTTCTGCATGATATCTGACATTTTATGTCACTTTCTGTACCCATTTCCAATATGGAAGTGAAAAAATAAACATTGCAAAAAATGTCAAACCAGTGAAAACTATGTAAAGATTTTAGGGCAAGTTTAAGTATAATTATATAATTATAGGCTAAATGATTACTTTTGTTTGGCTTTTGACATTTCACAACACGTGAATAATTAATTGCTTACAAAGCGTAGATTGATCAAATTTAAAATGGCAACATTTTAATATGACCAACAGCTGTGCTAGTAGGTTACACTGTGTATATGTAATATTTGTGGACCTTTTTGTGGACCTTGAGCAGTTTTAGTTCAGGGCTCATGTTCTAGTCTCTCCACTCTTTTAGATTAGGAGTTCACAACAGCAACCCAATATCTGGGTTGTTAAAAAAAAAAAAAAAAAAAAAAAAATATATATATATATATATATCATTTTTTTTTTTTTTAAATCACAATTCATGTGTATAATGTCTTTTAAAGGCGAATAAAGCAATCTGCTTCTTCTAGGGTTTACCTGGTGTTGTAGTGGTTTAGTTCTGGTTAAGACCTGTTTGTGTCAGTCCAGAGTTTTGACCTGCTTCCCTCGTGGTTTAGTCCTGGTTTAGTCCTGCTTTAGTCCTGGTTTAATCCAGATTCAGTCCATGATATTGTCTGATTGTACACCTGGTTTAGACCTAGTTTTCTCTTGGTTTGTTCTGGTTTAATCATAAAAACCACTGAATCATGATGCGACAATGTTCCCAAAAAGCAGATCATCATGGAGATCAGATCTCGATTCGATTTTTATCATCTAATTTTCTCTCATAACGAAAAGCATCTTGCTGTTTATTTGATAAGCTTCATTTGATACGTTTTGAACCCAGTATTGTAACATCTAGTTCGGAGAAAATCTCTTGTAAAGACTTTTTAAAAGACCAAATACAGTATATATTAGTAAATTAAGTTTCTCAAGCAAATACATTAGAGCAGTGGTTCCCAGCATTTTTTGTCTCATGCATCTTGAATCTGTAATTTATACTCCTGAGTACACGTTACCTCATCGCAAACCCTTATTTAGGAGGTAATCAACACTCAAATCCAAACCTTTTACAACAAACCATAATTGAAATCCAAAGAGAATAATAATAAAACAAATTTCAAGGACCCAAATGTATGTCTTTGAAACTAAATGTACTGTAAATTACAAGTGAGTTGTTCTCAGAGATGTTCTTCATTGGCTCATTGTCACCATTGATAATTAAAGGTGTTTAAGATGGCCGTGGCAGTGGGCGGGGCTTGGGAGTTCTATATGTCGGCCTGTTGTAGTCATCAATGCTCAGGAATGTTCAGCCGCGGCGATGGGAGGAAGACGTTCAGGTTGTTCCTTTCCCACATTCCTCCAAGGTCAGACGTCCACCAGTCCACTGAGTGCGAGAGGGGCTAGTGCCACGGTGACGCTGGATAAGGCAGACTAAGGATTTCCAAAACATTAGTCAACACAAGCCTGGCTCTGGGCCCGTTCATTGTTTTCAAGTCATCAGTGAGTTTACAACTTCCAGCAATAAGGATTTTCCATCGGCGGTCTGGTGATTGGTTTGTGCGATAGATAAGCAAAGTGGAAAGCAAGGGATATGCTATATTTGTAGCAAGATTTGGAATAAGATTTGCAATTTATGTTTGAAAATAGTTAACCTGTTAAGCCCATGGATGTTTTTTTCCGAATTTGGTCTACATATACTCTGGAAGGCTTTTAACAGCTTGTAAAATGTCTAAAATGTTCATATTGCTCTCATATGATATGAATGTCTATGGGGAGACTGTAGATGTGAACATTTTCAAGAAAATCATAGTGGGCCTGAGTAATTGACGTTGAAAGACCAAAAATATGAATTGTGCCTTAAAGAGACACACATTACAGCAGGTCACTAGCTTGTTTACATTGTGAAGAAGAAAAGAAACATCAAAAATAGTAACTACATCATAATTATTGACTTTTTCCCATAAGTAATTGAAAAGTTATTGAGGTTTTGATTTAAAATACTCTAGACGGAATCCCATTGTAACAAATAGGGCACAATTTGGCACTTTCTGGCCATTTGTAATAATGAAATTGAAAATTTTGGATCCTATTTATATAATTATTTGGTCATAAAATACAGCCCCCCCCCAAAAAAATGGGGACCCTCGGGCTTAAGTGGTTAACTGAAAACATTACATTTTGAGAATCACAAGCATTTCAGAATGTTTGTAGGGCCTATTACAGAGTTAGCAAGGAGACATGGGTATTTTCTCTTTGCTACCTCTGTAATATCATATATATGGAAAGGGGATTTTACTACCTAATTAATTGCAGTCTTTGCAAATTTTCACATACTCAAGACTATAAATACATGAATTTTATGAACTTTTATGAACTTACCAGATGGGGTAATACAGTGGTTGTGGTTTCTAAACTTTGAAAATATTTGAGCTTCCAACTTCCACCTGGCCTAAATCAATATAAAATCATGACTGGGTTTCAAAAAAGTGTCTAAACTGGGTGTAAACTCTGTCCAAACCATAAAAAACACATATCTTACTAAAACAATAGCATGATCTTGAATTAAAGTTGTAAAATTGCAGATGTCACTGAGTTAAGAAGTCACAGTTTGAGAAATACTGCATTAATAAAGAAACCAATTAGATAACTAACATCTTTGAGCAAATTTTAAATAAATTCATAGTTGATAAGGTCACACTAAAGGTCAAGATATAAGCCTTTATCATTATTACCATCCCTGCGTTGATGGAAGGACTTCTGTATATTTGTTCAACCCTTCAATGCCTCTGGGCAACCTGTGTGGAGAAGTCGACCGCTGCAGGATCTTGAGGAAGGCACTTGGTCAGGAGAGCCTAACTGGAGTAGTACCCCAATGTCCATGTTTTAGGTTCATTGGGGAAGTAGGAGTAACCAGCATGATGTAAATTGCATGGTAACTACAGCGGAAATAACAGAGGACAAGACATTTTGAAGTATCCATATGGTTTTAGTCAACTTGATATTAGTGCATATTTGACCATTTAGTGACCCAGTGGCTGTATGGGTGCGGGACTGCACCTTTGCTTTCCATCACAGCGCCTTCTATGATGCTCCAGGATCAATTATTTTAGGGTTTCTGGTAAGTTTCTGGTACCAAACCTTAAAAACAATTAATCCGGGATAGGGCTGGGTTCCATTCCTTTTTTTCCGATACCAGTACTTTAATGATACACAATACTTTCTTTTGATACTTATACTTAATTATTGACAGTCTAGAACCATGAAACAGAACAATAATGGTAATTAATTGGAGCTGAAACAACCAAGTAACTTTTTTTAGTGAGAGAAACTGGACACAAAGTGCTCAGGAAGTCAGTAACACAAAAGAAGTTTTTTGGGGAAGGTGCTCTTTTAACTTTCTTTAGTGCTGTCCAAGGACATCCGTACAGCCACTGGGTCACAAAATCACTACTAATATCAAGTAAAAGGTTACATAAAGCACCTTTAAGTGCTACCACATTTAGCACAGTGTTGTCCTATAGCAGTAACATGGACAAATGCAGGTGGGACGTTAGGTGCTACTATTTCAGGTTACATAACATAATCACCTATCACTAGAAGATTTGTGATTCTCTGACGGAAGAGAAAGAGCCCAGAAAGGAAGACTTTTTATAACCTTGAAGTGGACACTGACAGAAGTAAACAGTGGATGTTGTCCCTGGTGTTGAAGTGCTGTTAGTTTGACAGAAGTGCAGAGGGAGAGCGAGGTGTGGAGGCTATCGCTGTCAGAACGGCCTTTCCGCTCGCTGCAGCCTGTCTGTCCAGCTCAGCCCTGAAAACAGGATACCACCGGGCTCCCCGCGCTCCGGACAAGAATGTCTAAGCACCTATCGCAGCACTTCTCAAGATGTGGTGCACGCGACCCTCGTTCAAGCCCATTTAGTTCACACCTGATTAACCTCTTAAGCCCTGCTGTGTATACGTAGATGTGAAAATATTCAAGAAAATCATAGTGGGCCTGAGTAATTGAGGTTGAAAGACAGAAAATATTAATTCTGCCTAAAAAAAACACACATTACAGCAGGTCAGCAGCTTGTTTACATTGTAAAGAAGCAAATAAACATCATAAATAGCAACTACAGCTAATTATTGACTTTTTACCAACTGTTTATCTCTGTAACAATAAATAATTGAAAAGTTATTGAGGTTTCGATTTAAAATAGTCTAGGCAGAATCCCATTATAATAAATAGGGCACAATTTGGCCCAAAAAATTCAAATTTGTAATTTGTAATTGAAAATTTTGGATCCTATTTATATATTTGATTAAAAAAATAGATTAAAATAAACAAGGATTGTCTCTAAAAGTGGCAAGTCCCCAAAAATGGGGACTCTAGGGCTTAAGAGGTTAAAGTTGAATCTTGAATCTTGAAGTCCATGATTTGCCCATGTCCAGTCCTGACAGGTTACCGGAGTGGCATAGGGGTCAGATGTTACTCTTGACTAAGCACTATGACTACTAGGGCTGCACAATATATCACAAATAAATGGTATTGCAATATTAGGTTATTCACAAGAAGCCACAAGATATCGCAAAATCACTAAAGACTTTTAAATGTGCAGAGGTTCAGTTTTAATTATGATGATCTAACTTAGCTCCATTTTAGACGTTTTGGTTTAGTGTCTTTTGAAGTCCTGTTTGACTGAAAACCAAATTACATACAATTTGTGTTTGAATTGAAATGAACATACCGTGTTGAAACGGTTAAGAGTTAGCAGTGAGGTTAGAAGGGATGCCTTTTATTTATTCAAGTTTTTGTTTTCCAGATAATAATATATTATCTTATGTACTCCTTTGTTCTGAATGATTAGTTTACTGAGTTTTTGTGAAGATATTCATAATAGCCTATATTTTTAAATGACAAAGCTGTCTTATTTTCCATTCTTTCTTCTTTCTTCGTCAATATATTTATATTTAAACAAAGTGAATTCCCCCAGTCGTGGATCCAGAGGTGGGTAGAACTCACTTGTACTTGTAATGTTTTGAAGTAATTGCACTTTGTGTCATGTTATCATACAGTACATTTTACTTCTACTTGAGTTTTATTATAACAAAGAACCCGTTCGACTGAAAGTAAATATTTAAGTGGAAAAAGGTTCATTTTGATGTGTAAAATAGATATAATATATAGATATAATTACTTATGTTTATGTATTTTTTTTTTTTTATTACTTTATTTTTATTTAAATTTCATTAAAGTTGAGAATCATGTTCAGTCCTTTTTTCTTGTCAAAACCTCACAGTTCTCGGTATACCAACACAACTCCTTCACAACCAAAACCCGCCCAAAGCGAGGAAAAATAAGACAAATAAATAGATGAAAAATAAAGAAAAAATAAATAAATATATGTTTATGTATTTTAGAGTAATTTCTTTGAAAATATGAGGATTTTCACATTATTTTATGTTTTGTTTCTCATCATTTATGTCACGATTGAAACATAAATCTATTATACTCAATTACTCATTTACTCAATTACATATTTTCTTCTCCAAGTACTTTTTACTTACTTGAGTAATTACTTCTCCTTCAGTAAAATTATTTTAATGTACCGTTACTCTTACTTGAGTCAATATTTTGGCTACCTCTGCAAGGATATTGATTTTTTTTGTTTTTGTTTTTTTGTTCCTAAGCTCAAAATGACAGAGCCTGGATCAATCACGCCCCCTTGTGGCAGTGCCTCTGTATCACACCTCACTCCCGCTCTGGCCTCTCTGACCCTACAGCTGGCAGAGGTCACCTTCACTGTGCACTCCTCGTGTTACATAATATCTGAACAGATCTGATGATTCAGGCCTTCCATCAATGTGGCTTATATTTTAGTCTCAAACAGGAACAGACCGACAACCTGTGTGCTATGGCAGCTGTAGTTTAAATACACTGGGTCTTCCAGTGACCTAGTTATAAATAGACCCACAGGCTGAGAATCACTATTGTAGCAGCTGACCAATCAATAGGCCCTGTAATATGGTGTCAGTGCAGTTATTGGTGACCTTCAGACTCATTCTGAAGTCTGAACCATCCGGCCTTTTGCCAATTAAGTTTCGGACAAAGGCAAGCAAATTTAGGAAAATAAATAAATAATTATACACATACTTTTACACAGGTCAAACTTAACGATTAGTTTTTCACAGCCTTATTTCAGCATCTTTATTTTTCACAGGCGTAATCTCAAACTATTTATAAAATGTATAGTAAATGCAGCTGCTATAGGACAGAAACTCATTGACCTTACTGTAAGGCTATTTTCTGATGTGGGTGGGGCCCCTACATGACGTCAGTGCGTGCAGGACGAGTGCAATGGCGCTTCATGCCACTAGATGGTGTGAGAGCGCAATGAAGTGAACCACAACTTTACGCAGCTACTTTGGAAATAGTGGAAAGTCGGTTTGTTGTTATTTTTGGGGCATTCATCATCAGCCTCATCTGGTAAGCATTTATAATGAAAAATAATAGATTCAAAAATAGAATACATTTCCAGAAATCCCAGATATTTATGGTGGATTTTTAAGAGAAGGCATGCACTGCTTTTGAAATTGTAGTTCGTCGTCGTGGCTTCCCAGACTCCAAAGTTGTTCCAGATTCCAGACGCTGTGACGCGGATGCTTTTATTTGGCTATAGACAAGGAAATGTTCGCAGAGGAAAGCTTATCACTCAAACAAGCTGGATGGTGCCTGGACTTCCTGGTATAGCAGTGGATGCAGAGGGGAAGTTGTGTAAAAAAAAAGAAAGAAAAAAAAAAAGACAACTTAAAATAAACTGAATAAAAGCAGTTTAAAATAGTTTCTCATAAAGTTCTTTCTGAGTTAATTTGGATATCTCGTGCGCTATTGGATGCGAGTTAGTGTTCCAAGGCTGGAGAGATTTGGATGGGAATGGGAGGGTCATGGTAAGGCAGAGGCAGGGGCAGGGCGCGCAGGAGACGTCCACGTTACGTCTCCATTGACAGATACGATTCCTCCTGCGTGAGAGTGGGCTGACACACCGCTGCAAAAAAAAAGGATCTGTGTGTGGACTCTTTTGACTAAAGATTTCCACGACTCCCGGGAAGTTAGAGGACCGCTACAGCGCGTCGTTTCAGCTCGGATTTCCCAGGTAAGACAAAATCTAAAGCCAGATTAATTTTATTTGACCATGAATAAAGTTTCCCAGAAGGCTACGGGTCATGTGTGTGACGCTGCGGCATGTTTGAGTGAGTGGGTTGAGAGCCATATGCTGTCAGATAGGGAAGCCTTTTGCGCGTTTCTTTCACTTTGAAGAACGTTATCTAGCTGGGCAGTGCACTGTGCTAAAACGACCTCTAACTTTCATTCATTTCTTTTACTGAACTCAAATCCACGTTTTTGTACAACAGCTGTGCGCATTTGGTAGTTTAATTCGGCTTACGCGATACAGCTGTCTGTCACTCGTTTGGGGATGGATTTTGGAGTTGGCAAAGTGGAATGTGGATTATGTTTTGGCTGTGCTGAGTAACCTCGCCTAGAGTCAGTCCTCTAGGCTTCACGCGTGGCTTTTTATAACTGCCAGACAGATTAAAGACAACAGGCTGAACCAACAGACTCTTCACACCTGTGGATACACTTTAGTTTGCCAGAAAGATTTAGGCTACAGTGTTGTACAGTAGATTTAACAACTGGAATTACTTGGAAACTGTGTTGCCTTGGAAGAGGTAAAAGTCTCCCACAACAAATGTCCCTCAGTAAAAGTAGTCCTATAGAATATTAAGCTTATAAAATACTACTAGTTGACAAAATGTTATTTATTTACTTTGGAATGAGCTGCCTCTAAATATCAGACTCACTGCCTGTTTTAAAATCTCTCCTAAAACATATTTTTGGCTCACTTTGAGAGTTGACTTTTACTATGCTCCTTTTATTTTTGCACTCGCGTAACTTTATTACTTTGTCTTCTGTACTGTTTTTAATATAGCACAGTATATGTTTGAATATATTTAGGGATGTTCCGATACCGATACTGGTATCGGATTTCATGCCGATACCACAGGTTTATCAGGTATCGGTATCGGCGAGTACCTGAACCAAAACCTCTCCGATACCACAATGTGTTTTTCTGGGCTCTGCAGACACTAAAACCTCTAACCTCACAGCAGATACATTTGTGTTTCCGTTTTTGCTTTCATTTAATCTTTAGAGTAGAAACAGAACATCGACAGAATACATTTTATATGCAGAATGAGCCATGTGCTATGGGCTTTGGCGTTTTGGCGTTTTTATTTACACCGTGGTATCGGAGTAGTACTCGGTATCGGCGACTACTCTGAGTCCAAATATCGGTATCGGATCGGTGGAGAAAAAATGGTATCGGAACAACACTAAATATATTATCACTAATGAGAACAACTACCATTACTGCTACTACTACTAAACCTTTCTTTAACATATGGGTGCTCTTAGGACAAGAAAATACCCTGACCTACCAAGCAACCACCAATGTATTCTAAAAATACATACGTAGCTGCACAAATGGCTGATATGAGCAATTTAAAAACTATTTGTTGTATATAATTCAGCTGATCCAGTCCCCTATGGCCGACTTGAGCTGCCTGTCTCTGCGATGTCTGCCTCCAGTGTGTGTGTGTGTGTGTGTGTGTGTGTGTGTGTGTGTGTGTGTGTGTGTGTGTGTGTGTGTGTGTGTGTGTGTGTGTGTGTGTGTGTGTGTGTGTGTGTGGACAGCCGCTGCACCTGTTTGTGTTTTGGTTTGGGACATGATGAGGACAAGGGAAGCACCTGGGGGGGGTCTGTTCTCACCAAAATCTAAGGGCACATGGAGCTATAGTGAGAGAGCGGTCCCATCCTGTCCCGAAAACCCTTAATACATTTTTTTCTCATTGTGCACATTTTGACCATGTCCAGGAGCGTTGACGTTTGAGAAGGGACTGAAATATGAACTAAACAAGTACAAGAACTGCATGCATTTAAGAACAATTCTGTAGCGGTTTAAAGGTTAGCCTTTTTGTTCATAATCATGGAGACCCAGATGAAATGATAGTGCACAACGAAGCTGAGGAGGTATTCCTTTTTTTAAATTTAGTCTGTGTTAGCAAGGAAAGTTTTGTTCTCATTAAGATGAAAGACGATGAAAAGTGTTTTTGCGGTATATAGGGCTGTCACTAACGATTATTTAGGTAATCGATTAATCGGCCGATTATTTTTACGATTAATCGATTAATCGGTTGGTGCAAAAAGGTGCATGGAAAGTGTAATTGTTAAAAGCTTTATGCACATGAAGCTAAAGTGACACCGTTTGAGGACGTCTTGATGGAGTAAAGTTAAAGCTAATGTTTGTAGGATGCTCTTTGTACAAGTTCCACATGTCATTCCTCATTTGAAAGCTAAGAACCTCTAAAATTGTAAAACTGAGAGCGAGAGAGTCCTCTTTCTGCTCAGATTAGATTATGATCCAAGATTTGGAACAATCAGAGCAAAAATATTTGCAAAAAAAACTTCTAGAACCAATGCCTTCAGAGTCAACATAGTTTTTTCACAAAAAATACAAAATTTTGATGTAATTCTTACTCTGTCTGAGTCTGTATATCCCAGAAACGATTAATCGATTAATAAAATAGTTGACAACTATTTCAATAATCGATTAGTTGACGATTAA
>OMNZ01094346.1:0-30224 GCA_900303255.1 Lesueurigobius sanzi
ACTAGGCTCTACAGCATCGCAACATCGCAATAAGGTCACTATGCACGTAATGGCCGAATGGTCTGTCTTGCTCCATATATTACCCAGGTTTTCAACCTTTAAACGCCTTGCAATGACCCGCAGCCTCCACACGGGGGCAGCAGATTCACACATACCGTTCTTCTCACCTTCACCTGTCTGTCTTCATGGCATACATTTACCGGGGCGCGTAGCAGTAACCGAAACTATATTAATACTTGTGAAAGTCGTAAAAACAATAAAATAAAATAGGCCACGATCAACCTGGAGTAGAACCCGGCTAGTATCACCTGAAATAGCCCTATAAAACCTCTGTGCACGTCACTGAAAAGCAGTTAAATGGCGCAAATGTAACGAGGAAAAGGCCAAAGGAGGAGGTTCTCAGAATCAATGTCTGTTTATTAATAATTTGGTTTTAGTGGCCTATTGCTGTTATTGTTATGTGTTATTAATTTTATTCTTATTAATCCTGTGCTTATTCTTCGCGGTTATTCATATTATATTCCTTGAACGAATATGGGCGGTGGGTCACGCCCGGTCACGCCTCACTCTTCCTCATTCATCTGGAGCTCCGCCCCCTCTCAGACCGGCGCAGGTGACAAGTTGCATCTCAAGTTGCATTTGCAACTTGTCACCTGCGCTTGACATCTACGCTGCGCTGCAAGATCGGGCCCTAAGTCATTTATTTGTGTCCAGGTGAAAGTTTATATGTTCAGAGAGCCAAAAGGGCCAAAATATATATATATATTTATAAAGAATGCCAAGTAGTACGTGCATTGGTGTCATTGGTGGGCGATGATCTGAAAATCGAACACAATTTACCATTTTATGAGGCAAGAAATCTCATAATACAACTAGTTTTAGCATCCACATAATGATCCCGCAGGACATTATGGGTATATCGGCATGACCTCTAAAGTGCTCTCTTGGGGGCCGTCATACAACAACCTTTCCCTATAATCAGAGGACCAACAGGGATCCTTCACGCCGGCGGCTAAGTGCGGAGCGACGGGAGTGGCCACTTGTTGTACTTAAATGTACAGTTGTGACAGAAGACGGCTTTCTTTTAATTTTCTGTCCGCCGCGTCTGAAGTATAATATGAAAAGCCCCCGCCTCATGCAAACCCCCCGATCCTGCTTTCCTCAGCACTCTGTAATTGCCTCACAGCTCCATCTCTTTTAATGGACTTTCTGTCAAATACTTCATCCAATTCTATCAGCCAACAGCAGCCCTTGCTCTTAAATAAACCCCCGCAATGTTCCACAGTGTTCTCCAATAAGTAACACATATCACGTTAAAAGAGGGAGAGAGAGGGAGAGAGAGGGAGAGAGAGAGAGTGAAAGGGGCCAGGCTTAATAGGGTTTTTGTAAATCAGGTTTGAGATACGACAAGATACAGCTCAGTGCTAATGTATAAGGCTATTTGAATACAAGATTATGGGAGGGAAAAAAATGATGTCACTAACGATATGCACTCACTTAAGTCTTAAAATCAATTTCAATGCAGTACACACACCATAAGCTAAGCTTACAGTATATCTCTAGTTTAAGAAAAGAGGTGGTCAGTGTGATATAACATGCATTTTGAATGACAAAAAATAAATTGTAAAGGCTGTAATAAATCAAAATATGAGTTTTTATCATATCACTCAAGCTTTTTTATTAATCACATTCTCAATGGCTAAAATCTCGGCTGTACATTATTGGTACTTTTCCACATGTGTCTTCATTAGATCACCAAGCACTCTCAATGCAAGACATTCATAAAAATACAGATAAAAACAGTTAAATAGAAAAGATAATTAAATACAATGAGTCACATTAAAAGCTACAATCAACAGTATGGTAATAATAGATACACATCAACAAAGTCTGTTATATAGTCTTATGGCGACAAATGACCTCCTGAACCTCTCGGTCCTGCAGCGCATGGAGAGGAGTCGGTAAATGCGGCTGCTTTGCTGAGCAACCACAGTGAAATGCAGGGGGTGGCTCCTGTTACTAAGGATGGACCTCATCATGCTTTTCATTCTTTTCTTCACCAGTTCTCTGACAGAGTCCACCCTCCTCCCCAATACTGGCACACACTTCCTGACCAGTTTGTCAAGCCGGTTCCCCTCCCTGGCTGCCATACAGCTGCTCCAGCACACCACAGCAAAGGACACTGCACTGGCCACAACTGACTGATAGGAGAGGTACAGCATCTCATTGCAAACTTGGAATGATTTTAGTTTCCTTAGAAAAAAGAGTCTACGCTGACCTTTTTAATAAGCTGCAACTGCATGCACTGACCAGTCCAGTTTATGGTCCAGGTGGACACCCAGGTATTTGAAGGTCTCGACTACCTCGAAGCTCTCCCCCTCAATTACCACAAGCAGATGGTGTGCCTTACGCCTCCCAAAGTCCACAATCATCTCCATGGTTTTCGACGTATTGAGTATGAGACCATTGCACCTGCTCCAGTTTGTAAAGTCCGCGATGACCCTCCTGTGCTCCCCCTCGTCTCCTCCCCTCACACAAGCCACCACAGCAGTGTCGCTTCTTGCTTTAGAATCAGATAATTGCCTAGACAATGATTCACATTGGTAGGACATGTTTTTTTTATTTATTTTTTTTTTTTTAATATGAAGATGCTGATAACGATGCTGAAATGAATAAGGATGGGGCACACAGTAATCTTTCTTCATGAAATCATTTACTTGAATCAAAGACACAGCATTAAATATGGAGTTCGTCATTAGACGCTTTTGGTTCAAAGCTGTGACCTTGTCTGCTTTTTATGGAGAAAAAAACAGAAACATTCTGACGCATTATATTCAATTTAAGTTTTGTGCTTCCGTTAAACTTTTGCAATTAGAGCCATCTTTTGAATCAAATGCATTGAAGCGCTAACATCTAAGCAAATGCCACGTCCCCATTACCATTTTTACTTTATCCTTTGAGCATTTGATGAGTGACTGAATGTTTTGTCACTCAGCCTCTCCCTCCCTCATACTGCATACAGTTGTGCTCATAAGTTTACATACTTAGTGATAAGTGGATGTGTGAAGCCATTTATTGTCAAAAAAAAGTATTTTTCCAAATTATAATAACAACAGAAACTACTCAAATGACCCCAAAAGTTTACATACCCTGGTGATCTGGAGTGCCACTCTTTACTTGAAATTATTTTCGAGGTAATTTCCAGGATTTTCGATGGCATTTAAAAGTGCAAAAAATGGAGGGGGGTTTTGAGGGTCCTCCCCTGGGAAAATTTTGAAATAGAAGATATTTTTTCCTGTGTTCTGAAGGAGAATGAGCTGGTCTTTAGCCTGATGCGGTGGGCAAAGTATTGCTTACATTTATTTCAAACAGAAAGAGGCAAAGGGAGGAGAAATATGTTTTTCCAGGACATTTGTCATGTTTTGTTATTTTCCATGTGTTTTCCATGACTAGAAAAGAGGCAGGTCATTTCCCAGGTTTTCCAGGTTTTCCAGGTAGAGTGGGAACCCTGTAAAGATAACCATCATCACCTGTGATCTTTTTGCTTACAATCAGTGTATCAAAGGTCAGTAAGTTTCTGGGCTCCTGCCAGACCCTTGCATCTTTCATCCAGTGCTGCACTGACACTTCTGGTTTCTGAGTCATGGGGAAAGCAAAATAATTGTCAAAGGATCTGCAAGAAAAGGAAATTGAAGGAGAGGAATATAAAAAATACACTGAGAATGCCAATCAGTATTATTCAAACTCTAATTAAGAAGTGGAAAATGAGGGATTCTGTTGAAACCAAACCACGCTCAGTTAGACCAACTGCCAGGATTTTTTTTCTAGATGCTAATAAAAACTCACAAATAACTTCAGCTGAAATACAGGCGTGGCTGTTTCAAGATGCACAATAAGGATGCACTTGAAGTAACATGGGCTGCATGGTCGAGGTGCCAGAAGAAAGCCATTGCAACACAAATGCCACATAGTATTCCACTTACAATACAGTACACCAAACACCAAAGAAACAAACCTCAAAATTTCGGAAGATTTCAAACCGTGCAGTTCATGGAAGACAGACCAGGAATTTGCAGGAACTGGAGGCTTTTTGCCAAAAAGAATGTGCAGCTTTACCATCGGAGAGGATTAATAGCCTCATTGACAACTACCACAAAAGACTCCAAGCTGTCATTGATGTTGTAGGGGGCAATACACGGAATTAAGAACTGGGGCATGTAAACTTTTGGAAGTCTCTGTTGTCATTATTATTTAAAAAAGAGTAAACACAGATTTTTGACATTAAATGGCTTCACACAACCATTAAGTTAAAAAAAAAGTTGTTGTGTTCATATTGCCAGGGAATGCAAACTTAAGAGCACAACTGTACATGTTATCAACCAGAGTATACTAACAAAAGCTGAATTATTCGTACATGAATTCAATTGCTTTGATAGTTTCTGATCAATTAGGACAGGAATACAGGTCCAATTGCGAAGCAAAATCTCTGAGCCACATATCACCCAAGGTTATCGTCCAATTCAGAACACAAAATTATCAGCATTTAAAAACAAATTACAACAAGCTCGGTACTTAGCCCCATGACACGCTGAACATTACTTGTGCTTCCAACCTTCCCTTTGAGGATAAAAACATCAGGCTCATTAAACATAGTTCAACAGAGATCCACTTAGTCATCGCCTCTCCACTCTGCTGGATTTTATTTACTTTCATGTGAGTGTTGTCCCGGAGAAATGTATCCAAAGTCCACATATATCAGGACCAACTTGCACACTGAGATTCTTGATTAAAATTTTGGAGGCTTTTGTAGATTTTGAAGCCAACTGCAATAAAAAGCATGATAAATTAAACATCTCCCCTGCAGTATTCCCCTTAGTCTCCGCGGACAGCTAATAACGCTAAAACACCGTACTCCCGATCTGGAACGGTTTCATCTAAAATAAGTATTACAGTACATAACGTCGCATTTCGAAGTGTGTTTTGCTGACAATATTTTACAAGAAAGCGGCAATCAATTATTAACCAGTGTGTGTAAACGAGATGGTAAGTGCCGTGTGCAAGAAGAAATGAATGATTTAGGAGGTGCCTTATGTAAACTAACAAGAAAATATGATTCCGACAGAAGATTGAATCACTCCTGTATCGTGTCACTGTCCAAATGCATAATGTATCACAAACAGTGCATGGTTTTCCATTAAAAAAAAGTTGAAGGAAGCAAAAATCTCTCCACTCTTTGAAGGTCGAATAACAAAGTCTCATTACGCTTCTCGGGAACACGTCAACAACTATGCTTTTGTCTATTCTCTTTGCTTCCTTTGCTGCACCTGCTCACAAGCTGTCTTCTTATCTTCCAGTGTATATTCATCGGAGACATTAAAAAAGAAGCAATCCGCGAAGGAACGGCAACATTACTGCAGCATTACAGTATGTTCCATCCATATCAATGTGCGCCGTCCGAGATGGGGAAATCCAGCGGTCAGAAGTATATAAATCAAACATTGCGAAGGGTGTGAAGGACTAGAGTTGAGTCAATTTCTTCAAACTATCTCGCAACGGTGAGGAAATAAAGTCCAGGCCCGTCAAACCAGGGGCTTTCTCTTCCTGCCGGTGGAAAGGTAGCGTCTCATCAAAAGATCTGTGCAGGATTTATTAAAAGTAAATAAATAAATAGCTCATTTCCAAATGGTATTCCAGATCAATGTTGTAGAAACAAGCTACACAAATCAATACAGGATAAAACTTTCATCTCCGCAGTCAGAGCATACATTCTGTGCAGATGAACAAATGCTCCCAAAAAACAGTTATGTCAAGAAAAATACATGTTTTGTTCAGTTATCCTTTTCAGTCAAAGTTTAATTTTAGTCACATCTGTTACCAGTGTCTTACTAACAGGTGCAATGGTTGACAGTTCAATGTTGTGAATATTTTCGTTCTGTTCGAGGCCATGACAATGAATCACATTGATTACTTCAGTCACAGTGCACAGGGCCTTGTGCTCGATGCTCTGTGTGGGGACCAATGAAGGAAATAAGAAAGACATGAGTAAGAACCACAAAATGTCCTACAGCAATTTTAAATGGGAAAATATTAGAGGCTAAAAAGTAATTATTAGGGATTCACCAATACGAGTGCTTTGATGAGTACTCACCAATACAAAGTGCCAATATGAGTACAAGGCATTTTCTTTAAACATATGTATCATGTAGCTGGGTTAGTTTGTCATCGGGCATTATATAAAGAACCAATTCACATTTACAGTTGTGGCCAAAAGTTTACATGCTCTTTTTATCTTTTGGCCATTTTTCATAGAATATGATGATGAATATTCAAGATTTTTTTTTTTCCACTCATGGTTAGTGGTTGTGTGAAACCATTTATTGTCAAACAACTGAGTTTACTCACAATGAAACAGAAACTGCTCAAATGTCCCTGATCTAACGTTTACATAACCTTCAACAACTGCCAGGAAAATTGTTCAGGAGCAAAGAAAAACTCACTTCAGCTGAAATACAGGACTCTCTGAAAAAATTGTTTCAAGATGCGCAATATGTAAACTTTTGATCAGGGACATTTGGCTAGTTTCTAGTTGAAAAGCATAAACAAACAAAGGTTTTTTGACAATACATGGCTTCACGCAACCACTAACCATGAGTGAAATAAAGGTTTTTGTGTCATCATTCATATTCCATGAAATGCATAAGTTTACATACCCTGACATTCTGTGTTTTTGCACAACTGTATGTATTGTGCCCACATAAAACATGTACCTATTGTACACGTTTTGGTTTAGTGGGGGACTTTGCGGAGGAAATATACCCAGGACACAGGAAGAACATGCAGATTCCACACACACACACACACACACACACACACAAAAACACCTGGTCTGAAAATGTTCTCATTTTATAATTTGAATAAAATGATGTGACAGTCTCTCTGCATTTGGCTAATGTTTTAATGTATGTTTTAATCAAAGGATGATTCAAATAATTATCTAAAGCATCCACCAAATAAACAACTCTTGAAATGTGAGGCTATTAGTGCAATCAAATCACAGAGTAACGGGTCACCACATCAATGAGCTTTCCTCTGCATTAGGCACATAACTAGCTATAAACAGCACTTAACTCGATACAAAACAGATTTTTACACCATATAATTGCTCTACTCACACTCCGAGGAACTCTATCAATATACTGTAATACTCAGTTACACGTTTGACCCTGACAAGTGGGCAGTGGAAGATAGTTCAAAATGCTAATGTATTCCGGTGCAGAGTCGAACACAGTATTGAACTGGCATTGAAATAAATGCCTGGAAATTGTTTAAACTTCTCGCAGACAACATGAGGAATCAAACAGGGAAACTTACGGAGCCTGTGGGCCCGATCTAAAAGCAACAGTAAACAAGTGCACTCGGTATATGTCCTCGGAGTAACTACACAGATTCCAAAACAAATATAGTTTGCTTTATTAATGTCATATCATTTTCTATGCTTCGGTAGCACGTCATATTTTGGAGGGCATGTTCAAATATAGCAGCGGAGCATTTCTTTATTCCCCAAAGGGATAATAAATCAATCACTTACCAGTAGAATCTGTTGGGGACCACATTATCATGCACAAGCTGCCATCTTCTCCCAAACTCAACCGAGACATAGAGCTGTAGGAGACAAATAAGATGTCAAATTAAAGTGCAAATGCGGCAAGTACATTAGTTTCAGTGAGTGGGAGAATGTGTTTAGTGAGTGGTATTGAATTAACATTCCTCCGTGAGACCTCAGGATAAGACTATTTGGTAGCGCTGTATGATAAATAACTACCCACGATAAGGTCCCTGTAAAGCAATGACAAGTAGTTCTCATTATAATGTTTGAAATGAATATACTTTTATCATTTACAAAGCATTCACAAAGAATTCCTCATCAGTTGTTGATCATTTATAAGCACAAAGTCTGCCTACGGGAGAGAGGTGGACCGGCTGGTGTCCTGGACGCCCAGAAGACAGTGGAGATGATCGTGGACTTCAGGAAAGCCACAGCCCCACCGTCCCCCCTCACACTGACAGGCTCCTCCGCCCCCATTTCCATCGTGGACTCCTTCCGCTTCCTGGGCACCACCATCACCCAGGACCTCAAGTGGGAGCCGACCATCAGCTCCCTCATCAAGAAGGCCCGGCAGAGGATGTTCTTCCTGTGGGAACTGAGGAAATTCAAATGGCCGCCCAAGAGGATGGTGGACTTCTACAGGACCACCATCGAGTCCATCCTCACCTCCTCCACCACCGTGTGGTACACTGGCGCCACCACCAGGGACAGATACAGACTGCAGCGCATTGTGCGTGCTGCTGAGAAGGTGACTGGCTGTAAACATCTCTCCAGGGCCTGTATTTCTCCAGGGCCCGGGGGCGTGCAGGTCGGATCACAGCTGACCCTTCACACCCTGGCCACGAACTGTTTGGACCAGAACCTCCCAACACAAGAACAGCTTTTCCCCTCCGCTATGACTCATGGACACAAAATAACTCAGACTAATGTAAACTGAATAACCATTTCAGCCATTTGCACTGCTCTATGTGGTTATGTCCGTACTCACATCTGCTGCTAATGTACATCTGTAAATTCAACCATATACGCTGCTGTTTTTGCACCGTGCTAATTTTACTATTTCACTAGATTTTTATCTTTTTCTACTTTTATGCCTGCCCTTATAGCTTTATAATTCATATATTTTTTCATACTTTATTATTTATCATTATTACAGTGCGAGTACACAAAAGACAATTCCTGGTCTGTCCTCATCCTTTTATTGAGCACCTGGGTGAAAGAAATTTGTACTTGTGATAATACTGTAGACTCGTGCAGCAATCCAGTAATTTAGCAACTTTTACCCAGACTATTCTGATTTAGCCTGGTCTTACCATACCCTCGAACAGAGGGTTTGGATCTTCACAATTGAGCTCCGTTTTCAGGGGGGAGGGGTCAACTCCTGTTAAAGTTTGAAACGATTGGATCTGATTTTACCCAATCGGTAGCGTTTGGTCGTGAGGTATGACGTCACCTACAACACCCCCCTCCCCCGCTCGCTGAATGGCTAGGATGAAGTTCATCCTACAGTATGTATCGCGGCCACTGAGATCAATCAGACCCAGAACATGTAGGGAAATGATAATTGACCGGAGTTTACAGATGACTAAGGCCAGGCTAACTCTGATTCTGTTCAGATCATTAATAATTTTAGACTAGCCCAGATCCATTTCCTTTAAATTCATTGGCAATTCCTGACTTGTGCCTAACCTTAACCAGGATTCTGTGCTGTCTTACTATGGTAACATATACAGTGTCTGTTTAGGTGTTCATAAATGATTAACAAGAGAATAAGAAGAGAAAACGTTGTGAATGTTTTATAAATTATGAATTAAAAATTTACCAAATATGTTACAAATACAACATACTGTACAAATGCATGACAAAAAACATGTGTGTACATTAAATCAAAGCTACTACTACAGTAACACAGCAGGGTTCTAGTTTTTAAACACCCACTTAATAAGCATTGTGCTGCTTTTCTTCCGAACAAAGCTTTTAGTGTCCCCGTGTCCCCGTGTCCAAACAATTCCGAAAGCCTGTCATCTCACAATAATGATTGTTGTAAGCCCAGTAGCTTTACAGGGATTAGCACCATTATTTAGACTCCTCTTAAGAGCGTATGACTTTGTGGGTAGAAAAAAAAAAACACTTATGACAGAGAATCAATACATGGAAAATGAAAGCCAGCTATGATTAATTTCAATCAGGCCATGATAAAAGGGATAAAAAGGCAAGAGCATATGTGGATTGAAGCTTTGCAAGAAAATGACCTAGAGGCAAACTTCTCCACTCAAGTCTTTATTTTGACCCATCCAAGGCTATCTGGTGCTGGCTTTCATCTTCCTCCCTGGAACATTTATCTCACTACGAAGACCTTGAATGCTTCTCCGTCTCTCTCTCTCAAAAAAATCTAGTCTTCCAATAGTGCGCAGTGAGGGAGGGCAGGTCGGCTGTCCTGGGCGTTGAGTAAAGCAGACAGCGGGGTTACCGGAGAGAGTAATGGAGGTGCAGAGCCACAGAATTTGTAAGGATTGGTAACTTTCTCCAATGTGCAATGTTATCTGAGCTATGTCTATTTCGGGGTTTACAGTCAGTCAGGGCGTATAAACTTGTTTTGCAATCTCAACCTTACCTTCAGTGGCATATGTCTTTGGGAATTGGAAAATATGCCCGCAACAACCTGCTTATATGCATTTTCAAGCATAAGCATGAGATTTTTTTTTATGTCATTCAATGTGACTTGTAATAGGCTACACAAGCTGTGACAGAAGGTGAAAGTCTGCAAACTGAGTTTATCACATAAGAGGTTATTACCATTTTTGGAAAGGGGAGTTTGTGAAGCGTTAACAAAGTTAGGAGGCGGACACAAAGTCGCGAGGAATGGGGCTTTGTAATACAAATGGTTCATAAAGTACAGCTAGAAGTCGTGAAGCATAGGTGAAACAAATTGTAGGGGATCTGTCTGAAGAAAATAAGCAAAGTCACACATTTTTACACTTTAGAAACAGCACAATTTCACTTTGATTCCTGACTTACGAGCAATATTTAGACGAAGAGGCGCAACAGAAACAAAAAGTCAGAATTGGCAGAAGTCAATGTAGTGAATCATTCTAATGTATTCTTGAACTCTTCTGTCATCACAGATTTATTTAAAAGTCAGGTCTGCCACATGTGAGGATTGCGATTTGCTTTCCAATCCATAGTTTGAACATCCCTGCAATATTAATAAGCATAGACTTTACAGAGAATAAAATAACAAACAAGCCTATGTCCAACTCACAGCTCAGAATATACCGACATCTACCTCATTCCAAGTAGTTCCCCAAACTACTTAAGTTTGGCTATAAGTTTGCATGTTCTCCCCGTGTCTGCTCCGGTTTCCTCCTGGTGCTCCGGTTTCCCATACCAATGAACACATGTGCAATAGATCAGGATGAATGAGAGTGAGTTTGTGAGTGCGAGTGTGGGACAACTGATGGAAATTAGCCCATGGCTGCAATCTGGAGTGGTGTGTTTACATGCATGGTTCTCATGTGTGTTCATTAACACGCACTGTCCCAACCAAATAAACATATAGATAAAATCAAACAAAATCATTTTCTTACTTTTTGTTGAAACACGATCTTGGCTACAGACTACAAACTGTCCAAGGTGTCACATAAGTTACTGTATTGTCGTATGCACAGCTGCTTTATCCAGCAAAAATAGCTCATGGGAGAAAACTTTACGTAGCAGTGCCATTCCTAACCATGGTGCGGGGTGGCCATCTGGTTGGCACTGCTACACACGGTAAAATAACAATAGTGACTTAGCCAATTGCAGCCTATCCAAATGAGTGTTCATGACAACAAAAGATCTCCCCGGTTTTGCGAGGAGTCACAATCCTCCCGATTCACCTGGAGTCATGTTTTTTTGGGAGCACCAGCACCACGGACAGCTCCTTAATCTCCCGGACAAAACAAGGAGAAAGTCGCATGTAACCACTCTGTCGCCTAACTCCTGCTGACGGCTACACGTTACCTTCTGGTCGTGACTGTAGGCCAGGATCCAGTCTTCCTGCTCGGGGTGGAAAAGGAGGCTGAGGATATCAAAGGCTAAGCTGTGTTTCTGATAGGACGCCCCCTCGTCCAGACTAATGAGCAGGCTGTTCTCCACCTCCGGGTCGGTCAGTAACATGATCTGAGAGGAGAGAGCAGGGAGAATCAGTGGCACACCTTGACAGCGCTCATTCCTCGGGGCTTAAGTGTGCTTGTGCAACACACTGCTGGGGGATAGACAAAGCAGAATCAGCCCCTGTTGAGAGACTGCGTGGAAGTGTCTAGTTAAGCCTGGTACTAGGGATGTCACAATACTTTTAACTGGTACAATAAAAAAGTGTAATTAGAATAATTATAAAACTTGCAGATTGGGATTACATTGGAGAGAAGTAAAATGCTAACATGTTTGGCTGGCATAGCTGGACATTCTATCTATAGTTTTTTTGTTAGAGATCTGTGCTTGTGAAATTCAAATAATTTCACACAAATCTGCACATCAGCTCACTCGACGTGTTTCTGAGTCAGTTTTTCTGAAGATAACATGTAACAGTTCAGACAGTTCAGGAACAGTAACCTGCTGGCCTTCAATGTAAGCATTTGCGTGGTTGTTGAAGTTTTGACCTGTATGACTTTCACATGAAAACTTGACTAGCCTGTTCAAAGCACACCCAGCACATGTATCTTTTTCTAGAAAACAAGTTATTTTCTCCATTGTAAGATCAATTAAGTATTATTGTATGGCATCTTATTTCATCTAAAACACTTCACCACCTCACAATCTCAGGAGACATCATAGCATTTTATTTGCATGAAAATGGGGTGTAGGCCAACAACTGTGTGTTATTTCTTTTGGAAGAATATTCTGAAAATGCAATGTTATCTTTTCTATTTGGATGCTGCCCTCTATATTCAACTGAAATGGAATTGCTATTTTATTGATCAACTTAAATTAGCAATATTGATAAAAAACAAACAGTTGGAGTGGCCCTTTTAGATTTTTAAAAAAGTCCTTTGATCTGTTAATGTTCTTTCACATAAATGATCCAGGCTGGACAGAAGCAGAATAACAATGGTGCAAGACGTATCTGGAACAAAGACAACAACTTGTATTAATTAATAATAAAAAGTCATCCTCCTTATCATTAAAAGCAGGAGTCCCACAGGGATCAATACTCCACCCATTGCTTTTTACACTTCATATTAATGATTTAACAAAAGTCTGGGTTCCAAATATATGCAGACGATGCACTTGTAAGTGGTAGAAATATTGAAACCTTTACAGCTCAGCACCATTTAGAGGCTGTGTCAGTATACCTTCAACACTCACACATTCTGAATGAAAGTAAAACAGCGTCTTGTTTTGTTTCCAGATCACGTTCTTTGGAAGAACTGCATCTGAAAATCAATGTGCAATGCCTTGACAATCAAGACATTGCACAAGTGAAAGAAGTGAAATGTTTGGGCTTAATCTTGGACTGCTGTTTATCACTATCATGTAACAAAGATCACAGAAACATCCAAGGCAACTGTGTACAACTTTAGAATCATTCCATGCAGCAAATACATTTATGCACGCAAGGCTGATCTCAATCACTGCGTAACCTCCTGGTCAGTGGTCACAGAAACTACAGCAATCAGGCCAGATGCTGATGATTAGAGTATAAACAATACTAGACAACAAAATCAGATCATTGGGGTACGCAACCCATCGGTGAGCCGTCTTCTCCTGTTTATTATTATAATTTATTTTTTCTAAGGTAAACAAAGAGCACTAATGTCATTAGAGTCGACTCGATTAACGGTAGCAAGCTAGTGAAAGGAGAGGAGTAAAAACTAAGGGGAAAAAAAGAGAATAGGGATATACAGTAGTACTATAAATGTGTGATTCATCAATTGAAAGCAAATTGGAAACTCAAAATGGTTGCCGCCTACCCCCTGTTCTACACATACCATATGTTGGCTGTTTTTGTATTTTTGTTTGTCTGTCCTCTGTTAGTACGTTTGTATTTGGATATTGTGTTATTTTTGTCTTGTTTTTCACTTAGGGTGACTGCCATATGACAATAACAATAAAAAGAATTATTAAAAAAAGAAAAATCTGATCAAATCACACGTCTTCAGACCTTTGTGTTAATGTAATGTAAATGTTAAAGTCCCATGTTTATTTATTTATTTCAAAAAGTGACATAAAATAATTAAAATAAAATATACAACAAAAAGCTAATGCAACTTGGATGAAAAGGAGCAGAGAGAAGAGTAATCTTATGATATCTGCCCCTTAGTTACATTTACAATACACATCATTTCTACTTCTTTTACTGCATACAGCATATTTACAAATATTTACATGTTATTATTTATTTACAGTGTTTACAATTATCCAAAATATAAACCATTGAATCTGCTCCAGATGTTTAATCAACTTTGATTGTCGTACTTCTTTATTAGAGTGGTTTTAATGTGTTTCTTGAATCGCTCTTGCCTCTTTTATTTCTTTGTTAAGCGCGTTCCACAAATTAATTCACATTACTTTGGTTCTGAATTTTGTTTTTTTTGTTTTTTTTATGTCTGTTCCTTTCAGATTGTAGCAACTTTCTCTTTTTTATCTTGGATGTTTACTGGCAGTATTCTACTATTGGCCTTGTACAAAACCACAAAAGAATGTTATAATCAACTATATCATCACATTTCAGTGCCTTATGATAAACAGTGGGTTTGATGGAACTCTATATCCGTTATTATTTATAGTTATCGCATGTTTCACGACGGGTCACTGTCACAGTTGTTAACATGTACTTAAAGATCCCTTCCAGGGACAGACACGACATTTTGATGTGTCTGTGTTATCATTGTTGAATGTACACACTTGTCCCTATCAAATAAATACATAAATAATAAAATAAATAAATCTATACGAGTATGTCAAGTTCACATTCATATGCGACTGGATTATCGATTGCAATACGGTGTTGTTGTTTCTAAAATTCATGCAATAATCACATTGTGACATCTCCAATCAAAGCCAATACTAAAATTAATTGACCTTGACATCGCTGGCGCATGCAACAAGCCGGAGCCGAATTGGTCCTTGTTGAGCCACTGTGTAGGAACAAAATGATTGCTCTATGCGGCTACTGTCACAGCCACCAAAACACCGGGATTGTCACAGCTTTCTGTGGGGAAAAAATAATTATGGTAATCCTCGCCGCAATATGACACCTACCTTCCTCTTGTTGTTGGGGCTCACATACAAATAGCTCAGGACGGTCTTGAGGCCGACTCTCTCGTTTAGCTTCTCATACGTGGCGCCGTAATCAGTTGACCTAAAATTCAATTACATGACATTAAAGACTTTGAGAACCACATCAAAGAAGAGCGGCACCTACTAGTTAAGATTCTGATAGTATCATTAGGCATTTCAAGCAAGCAGAAAATTGCAACGGCAAAAGTCATGAGGCAATTTACTAGATGAATGGGTGTTTTTTTAATTATCAGAATAAACAGGGATATCACATGTGGGTTGCTTGGCGAACAGATAGGACGTTATTAGAGTTGCTATTATTTTTAGTCATGCTTCAAGGTAATGAAAATATGGTAATTTTAATAGTGGTAATTTTCAGCTAGAAAAAGATAATTGAAGTGGGGAAAACAAAAAAACATTGAAACTAATTCGACAAGCTTTTTTGTGCATTACCGTTTTCCAAATGTACCAAGTCTAGTGAGCATCAAACAGGCTTCATATGGGAAATTTTGATTTGGAACTGGTTTCATATTCAATAATGAAGGTGGGTTGCGAACACATGTTGTATAATTAGCCAAACAATAAACATTTTACATTGTTTTAGCTTAAAGACTTACACCCACCAACCGTCCTTGTTACAATGGCACAATCATTTTCTTTGTCTTTGAAAATTCAGGCAGCATTTCTAAAGGGCAGAACCTATAAACAAGCGCTCAGGCCGATAAAGATCTTATCAGGGAGGTGATGCCACTGCAGTAGATAATAATAAACTGACCTGGATGATATTATACACATAAAAACCAAACACAAGACACTGTCAACAGGGAAGGCAATCTTGTTTGTATAGCACTTTCCACATGATGCGAGTCATCCAAAGCTCTTCACACAAGGAAGCAGGGGGGTTGAGTCATTCCATACTGGATGATGGCAAGCTACACTTGTAGCCATAAGTGTCTTGCCCCAGGACATAACAGCTCAAAATGGATCACAGCAATTTTAAGTGAGCAAGGGCAAATATTCAGTATATTACATTTATTTGAGGAACCTTTTAAAGAAACTGCATTTAAGAGCAGTTAATAATATCCTACTTTTGACTTGTACTTTGCAACAGTACTCTTTCTCTGTGAATAAGCCTACAAGCAACAAAAACTCTTTGTTGACATATGACAAAAATGTAAAGGTTATGTTCTATCTCCTTAAAAATATTCATTGTACGTTCTTCAGAAAGATCCGTTTTTTTAATATAATTTTATGTTTTGTCTGTTGGATTATAACAATCAGACTCTTGTGGTCAAACATTTACTCAGGACTTAAGTCTTTCCATCAAATACTTTTCTACTTTTACTTGAGTAATTACTTGGATGCCAACTTTTACTTACACTAAAGCTGGCCACACTCTAGAAGATTTTTAGCCAGATTTTTTCTTTCTGAGTCTGAGGCGTGGCTCAATAAAAACTTTCTCTCATGGCATGATCTGTGGTGGGACTCCTCATGTGTGTGTGTGTGGCCTCATGTCTGTCCTTAAGTGTGTGTGGTCAGCTTTAGTAGGTATAAACAGTAAAAATTGGATGAACACTTCTGTGCCACTTGCTTTATATACTGTAAGAATGGCAGGGTTCATAACACAAAAGGTTCCTTGTTGAAGAGAATCGTTTGGTCCTTGATATGAATATATTCATACAATGTATTGAAACATTCATATTCTGAAAGCCTGGGTCCTTTTTGTAGCTTCTTTTCTTCTCACTGTGTTAATGGCATTTGGGAAATGCACAGCCACTCAACATTATCATTACATTAGACTGCATCTCAACATTGTGCCATGGAGATCACTTTATATATACCTAAACCCACACAATAATGACATCTTCGTGTCTTCATAGCGAGATTCTTACCTCCATAAAGAGCTTTCAGTCACTCTGCCGGTGTTGAAGTCGTAGTATTTTGTCAACATGAGGATCACCTATGAAAAGAGATCAAAAAGATTAGGATAGATTTATTATTGTGTGAAATCCTGCAGTATAGAACTGTCACTTGGAGAAACAAACAACACAAGCACCAACAGTGATGTCTTTTCAACTCGCTGTCAGACACTGAGATATTAAAGTCCTAACCACACTTGTCAAAACGGCAGTGTCGACTTGTTTGCACTTCGCTGCAAGCCATGTGCATATTTTTATGGGGTAAAGCTGGGTACATTTGTATAACGCTATTAATTTTATACAGAGGCACATAATAAATAAACAAGCATGCTTCCATCCATCATTCATACCATGCACAGAAAAGCTGTCGTTATAAATAATGTGTATGTGAAAAATCCATATGAGCAGAAGTCCTTCATTTACGTCACCAAAGCCGTTTGTCTGTTAAATGATTCTAGGTATTATAGGTCTGCCAGAGATGACGGATATCATCATGCTAGTTTTTAATTTGATTGGGATGTAAGAGTGTACTGTATCTAACACTGCAATTCATGCACATTTATATGGTAATATTTAATTCATCAACTCATAGAAACATATGGCACTGTGCAAGTTTAAAACAGCATTTTAAGATGCTGACGCGCACATACAGTACAGTATGGGCAGGCATACAGCATCACAGAGCTTAAGGAAAAAAGAAAAGGGGAAATATGGTCTTCAAGTCTAACTTCAGCAAGATTTTAAAGTTACATTGCACCACAAACTATGACACTGTATGTGACAGATACCTTTAAATAATAACTCGTTCTTTAAAGGCGCTGATACTAACGATGAAAGCTGGAGCGAGGAAATTCAATTGATAGTTGTGCTCCAAACACATTCCTATCTTTCCTAACGCAATTCTAAAATCCCATTTCTTCATAGAGATGTTTATAAGCAAATTTCACAACTTGCGGGGTCTCTGTGTAGCATTACTGTCACAGAAATGCCAGAAACGTAGCCTGCATTTCTGACAAAAATGCACAGTAATATTTCCACAAATATCTGAGTTTACAATATACTAAACAAGGACATAACAAATGTCAATCATTCCTCTTATAGATAAAAATCAGGTATAGAGCCTGAAGTAAATTTTCACATTCAGTTAACACAGGTGGCCTGCCCTCTCCAGGTCGGTGGAGTGTCCTTGCCTCAAGTAGAGGAGTTCATGTTCACGAGTGAGGGACGGATGGAGCGTGAGATTGACAGACGGATCGGTGCAGAGTCTGCAGTGATGCGGTCGTTGTATCGGACTGTTGTGGTGAAGAAGGAGCTGAGTCCAAAGACAAAACTCTCGATTTACCGGTCGACCTACGTTCCTACTCTCACCTATGGTCATGAGATTTGGGTCATGACCGAAAGGACAAGATCACGGAAACAAGCGGCCAAAATGAGTTTCCTCCGCAGGCTGGCTGGGCGCACCCTTAGAGATAGGGTGAGGAGCTCAGTCACCCGGGAGGAGCTTGGAACAGATTCGCTACTCCTTCACGTTGAAAGGAGCCAGCTGAGGTGGCTCGGACATCTGTTTCGGATGCCTCCTGGTCGCCTCCCTGGAGAGGTTCCGGGCATGTCCCACTGGGAGGAGGCCCCCGGGAAGACCTAGGACACGCTGGAAAGACGATGTCTTTAAGCTGGCCTAGGAACGCCTTGGGATCCCCCAGGAAGAGCTGGAGGAAGTGTGTGTGTATCAGGAAGTCTGGGCTCTCAGACTGTTGCCTCTGCCTCCGGCCCCGGATAAAGAGGAAGAAAATGGATGCTTTTAACTCAAAATGGAAAAAGTATTGTTCCCCAACATCAGGGCTGAACTTTATGTGTATTTGTTATTATAAATATTTAGACTATAGTTACTATTGTTTACCGTGTTGTGCAAATCTATGCAAAATTAATTAGGAAAACAAATTAGACTTCAAATTACTGAGGGGCCCCATGGATTTGTTGGATTGATAAGGGGGGTTGCAACCTGCTGATGTTTCGGAAGGGCTGTACAACTGTTTAGTTTAGCAAAAAAGAAGGGCATATTCATTTAGGTAAAAATAAAAAAAATGCATCTCATACAAGAATGCAACACAAAGTGCCTTACAACTTAGAATCGACCCCCTTCACCCACTCAACCCCCCAGCTCCCACAAGTACTCACCAATATACACAAATCACCCACCGAATCCCCAACTCCAACGAGTATACCCTCATTTACACAAAGAACAATTCCACTTTGTCCACCCCCACCCCCAACCCCCACAAGTATTCACCCATAAAGACAAAGAATCATTCCCCTTCACCCACACAACCCCCATAATCAATACTCAGTGTTCCCAAACAGACATTTTAATGAATTATTTACATATTATATATTCAGAAAAAAACAGAACTTATTTTTTCCCTTGTTAGACAGGACAGTTATTCAGCGTGAAGGAGCTTAGTGGGGACAGACATTCAATAAACTGTCAAGTTTCAAACCCACGACACCGAGAAAAGAATGGCATAACCCACTTGCGGCACTTATTAGCCCGGTTAGTGCTTCCATACATTCACGAGAAATGAACTTTGAAAACCAAAGTAGTCGGGGCATGCTCCCATCGTTCCCCTCGCCTTTACCACAAATTAATTGTCAAAGCAATACCCGGCCTGCACTCTGCAATCATAAAACTTGCAGATCATATAAGTCTCCTGGGAGGCTACACCAAAGCAGCCCATCTTCTCATTACAGCGCCTTACGAGCGTTGGGGGTAGCATACCCAGTAACGAGTCAGAACTCAATCATGTAAACAAGGACTTGAAACTTTCTAGATGGCTTTTAGAAAATTCCTAGTTATTCAATTCAAAGCTTTCTCTCAAATTGAACCGTCGTTTCTGGCGACATAAAAGCTATTCTTGGACTTAATTGCTTTGGCAGAGTAGAACTTGCATTATATACAAAAACTGAAGGGGGGGTGGTATCTGGGTCAACGAAGAGCACTTGGTTGTTAAATAAGACATCATTGAATGCACTGGCAATCAAAATGTGGCTCTGAATGACAAATTTGCACGCACCAGCTGTCGACAAATTACCACAGTGGAGGTCATCGCCGCTAAATGCAATAAGAGTGATTGATGTTGAGTAGCGCTCTGAAAAACAACATATTCCGAGACATTCGCACCCAGAGACAAATCACTGAAGAGACAGACAGTTGATGCAGTGTATTGGAAAGACTGGGGTGTGGGATAACGCTGGAGCTTTATGTCCGAATTTCTGAGCAGTATTGCTGTAAACGATAACTTTCTTAAAGTGTATTGCTATTGTGTGACCAAAACACATATTCAATTGATTTGTTAAAGCAATCAATGCTGGATGCTGCCTTGGAGTTGTAAATCATTAGGAAAAGTTGAAGTTTACAACTTTCTGCTCTGACTTTTAGAAAGAAAGTCAGGGAGCATTGTGGGTGAAATGTAAAGCTCTCTCTAAATTGACATGCCCCGGTGTAGAAGGCTGTTGAGAAGACATGGACACGCAATTCTCCAGACAACCACATCCCCGGGGAAAGGCCAGAATAAAAATACTGTTAGTCTTCCCAGAGACCAGTTGTGGACAAGCTATTCTACTGCAGCCATACCATTCTGTAAAATGATAGCTGAATTACTCTGTATGTCACCGGTAATTGCCAATTTGTTGGGACTTGTGCTACATGTGGAATACTTTGCAAGTGTAAAATGATTTCTCTAACCTTCAGGGCGTAAAAAACAGAGCATCGATTTACAAATATATGCTTCTCCCACTGAATATTGATCATTGTGATTGTGGATTTAACATTGTTATTAGCAAACGTTTTCCAAGGCCCGATCTCAATTCTCCCCCTCAGCCCTTCCCCTCTGTTTTGCACGTTTGCGAGAGATGAAGGAGTGTCCCAGTTCTGTTTTCCAGTGAGGGGTAGGGCTAAGGCGAAGGGCTAGAGACCCCTCTAAACGGAGTGCTTTCAGATGCAGACTTGAAGGGGTAGGAGGAGTTTGACAAAATGGAAAGTTGGCGAAATAAACCAAATAAGCACTTCAACAACATTTACGAAGTTCTAGGACTGTTTGTGCATGATTTTGTACGCTGTGTGCCACAATTTAAATAGTAATTTGCGATAGGTGTGTGAATTTTGCGTTTTCGCTTGCATGCATACAAATGGAGGGCTGTTCCATTTCTTAAGGCTGTCTTTCAGCCTGAAGCCCTGTTTGAGTCCAGTGTGCCGAGCTGTGGAAACACAAGAGCTGACGAAGCCGCTTGCATGAGAGCCAAAACATCATCAATTCTAAACAACAAAGAGATGGCTACTTTTCAAACAACTTTGCGATGAAGAATACCTTCTGGACGACTGAGAGCTCACACAAACACATCCCCAAAAGATTATTGAAGCCAATTAGCCTCTGTAATTGCCAACATTAGCTTTGATTAGTACATTTACTGTCTATTCAAACAGAATCCAGCCCAACCAGTTGTATTTAGCTTAATTGTTGCCTTATGAAATGAAAGTGTGCCTGACTACTTTAATCTTTGACTAACACACACCAAATGCTCTAGTAGTTTTGTTTGTTTGTGCCAAATCGACAGAAATCCCCTCAAGGTTGTTCCTTAGATATTATCGTCTGAACACCGAAATGGAGAGTCTAAAAGAAATGCCCCTGGTCATGGTTGTCACTGGGCTCTAGCCTCAAAATCAATGATGTCCATTAAGCAGTTTTAAATGTCTTGGCTCCTAAAGACGATATGGACAGATGAGACAGCAGAAATGTACTAAATCATTGCCCCAAAACGGTCGACCGTGGACAGTGCACTTGTGATGATGCTCTGCTCTTTTCACTGGGTTGGCAGAGCAGCACTCTGGGCGACACAGGAACAACAGCCACTTTTATAAGTACAGGCAATCACTACATCAATACATGTACTGGCTTTGATTAACTCCCAGTCTACTTCAGCGACTGTACACTCAACACAAGGGTTAGCAAACAACACAGCAATGTAGTTATGCTATGACTTGAAAACAGAAATACAATGTCTTTGATTTACATTGACGTCATCAAAATCTTCAACTTTCAGTAGTTCATTATCCAGTGTTTTTCAGTTGCACAAAAACGTATATTTTTGGGTTGAAGACTGCCTCTCATCCAAGAAGATTTGTCAATTCTGATGCCTTTTGAAAACTGTTCCCACTATGAAACATGCCTGGATGATTGAGAGCTTACACAGACAGATATTAAATATTAAAATACTTATGCGATCTGACAAAAACTTTCAATAGTTCTGTGCATTTCTGAGTATCTTTTTACACTCATGACTTGCGAGGTAGCACATTACCCAGCGCTCATAGTCCCTCATCTAATGGGGCTGTCAACCTTAAGTATATCGTCTTAATATTGGAACTGCTCTGTACATTAACTTTTTAGCATTTTCTTTTGGAAGGTCAATTTTCCCTTGAAGCAAAGATATTACCTCCCTGCTCTACTTACTGATTATATCCAGCACATTAGTGTCAATGCATTTTTTAAAGCTTTTGCAAAGTTTATATGGGTTAAACTCTTTTGGATTTAGGATGAACACTGTGGAAACCATACATTTGCTCTATTTCTTGCAGATTCCGTTGCTTTTAATTGTTGTCTGGAGACAATTGACTTTTTGCTCCAAAGGTGGCTGTTTCCTCCACTTCAATATAACTACTGTTGCATGGCTCGTAAAGTGCCAATAGCCTGGCACTTAAGCTGAGTCAGTCTATGCTTGGTAGATTTCACTTTTCAAAGATGACGAAAGCTTATGCTTTTTTCTCAACAAATTATTAAAGATCTACAATGTAACACTACAGATTCAAGTGACACTTACGTTTTGGACACAACATAGGTAGGCAGTAACAATGTAAATTTACTTAAGTAGAGTTTTTGAGGATCTAGTATTTTTGTTGACAATTTATTACTTTTACTCCCCTACATTTGACAAACAAATATAATACTTTCTACTCCACTACATTTCTCAAAAAGCTCTCGTTACTTGAGTGCAGAAAAGTTGGTTGCGTCGTGTCAATGCACTAACTCAAGTGTTTACTAATTTTGTATCAAGATATCTATTGTTTTTCTATTCTTTGGTCATTTATAACTACCGAGTTAAACCAGGGTGAACTGAAGAGGAAAAGACTCAAACACATCTTCAGAAGTATTGTGCATTCATATGTTTCATGTATTTGAAAAGGCAACAATCATTTAAAATGAATGTACTTTTTACTTACTGAAGTACTTTATAAAGCAAATACTTCAGAACGTTTAACTTAAGCAGGCAAAGATTCTTCAGTCTTCATCTGTACTCTGTAGTTGGAGTGTAGGACGCTCTTTATCCAAACAGCTTCGTCAGCAAATGAGGGACTTGGCACGCTGGTGGGTCTCTTAAGGCGAAACCAGTAGGAGGAGTTGACCTCTAGGTCCCACCTCTCTTAGTTCTAAAGGTTGGAAAAAACATCTGACCTATTCACACCTAAGTTACTTTCCTATTTAAGGCCCTAAGAGACCCACAAGTCCCTCATTCGCTGACAAAGCTTTTGGAGGAAGAGCGAAACATCCTACACTTCAACTACAGAGTACAGATGAAGACTGAAGAATCTTTGCCTATGATGGACAACTCCTGTACGACTGAGAACTTACACAGACGGATTAACTTAAGTAATTTTTTCATGGGGCAACTTTCACTTCCATTGGAGCAATATTTGACCAGTAGTATCTGTACTTTTTCTCAAGTGATGAAACTAAGTACTTGGCCCACCGCTGGTGCTAGAAGAGATGGAAAACTAGTGCAGAATGTCGAATGCGCATTTCGATGGTGTGTCCAATTGTACTGTATTGGTTGGTTGGTGAAGCTCAATACGGCTTTATCAACAGCAGCTACAACAGAAAATGTGGAAAAATAAAGAAAAACACAAATAAACAGAAAACTTCATGACGGCGAAACAGCGGGTTTCTTGTGTCTCAAATACGCACCTTAATTATGACTTACCTCCAGTGGTGGAAGAAGTACTCAATATTCTTACTTAAGTAAAATTGCAGATACAGGACCAAGAATTTACTTAAGTGAAAGTACAAGTATCAGATTCAATTTCTACTTAAGTATACTGTAAGTATAAAAGTATCCATTGTAAAAAGTACTTTATAAGTTAAAAAAAATATTTAAATTTTAAGTAAGTTTAATGTGCTGGATTTTTTTTATTATTTGAATGAAACCTGGTCTAAACAAGTAAATCACTAACTCAGGTCTAAACCAGGACTAAACCAGCTCTAAGCAAGATCTAAATCAGGACTAAACCAGGTCTAAACCAGGTCTAAGCAATCTGTCTGTGTAGGTTCTCAGTCGTATGGGAGTTGTCCATCGTAGACAAATATTCTTCATTCTTCATCTGTACTCTGTAGTTGAGGTGTAGGACGTTTCGATCTTAGTCCAACGATCGTCACCAGCTTAATAAAGACTTGAGACCCACGAACGTGCTCAAGTCTTTATTAACCTGAAGACGATCTTTGGAGTAAGATCGAAACGTCCTACACTTCAACTACAGAGTACAGATGAAGAATCTTTGCCTACGACAGGTCTAAACAAGATCTAAATCAGGACTAAACCAGGTCTAAACCAGGATTAAACCTGATCTAAACAAGGTCTCACCTTGTAAACCATTAAACCAGCTCTGATCTGGGACTAAACCAGTTCATCGTAGAGAGGTCTCTTTGAAAATAAAATATTTTTACTTTTAAAACAATTTTTAAATGTAGCGGACTAGAAAGTACTGATATTGGCTCCAAAATGTAGTTAAGTAAAAGTAAAAAGTATCCATCATAAAATGTACTTAAGTAAAGTAAAAGTACCTGTAATTTCCACCACTGCTTACCTACCATGTTACGATGTGGCTACCCATCTCAAAGACATGTATTTTCACAACTTTGTTCCTCACCTTCACACTTTGAGGTTGTAGGACTCATTAAGCTGAAGTGCATGTGTGCTGGTCTTCAAGCCTCACACAACAGCTGGCCTTGCCGTCTCACGCGTCTTATGTTAACAATTAATCTTGAATGGAATAATGACAGAAAACGAATGTAACAATTACTGCATGTGTGATATGTAGTTCAAGGAGCTCTGCAATAAACACATTTTACACTTGCCATTTATTTACTAATTATTTGGCGCTTCAGTAAACAGGCTGACTAAGGATTGCTCACCTCTGCTGCTTTGTGCTGAATATATGGAATCCTTAATAGGGGATCTAAAAATATCCTGGGTACTTTTTAAACAGCCGAAGCCTGCGTCTCGACATCCAAGAGATTTATGCTCTTCCAATAAAATGGCATTTTATACCTTCCAAATGTCGTACCCTCATGGACACTGTCACAGACAATAAAACAAGGCCCCAGCGGCTAGAGAATTAGAACAAATTATATCCCCTGGTCTGTGTGACAATTAACTTTATGCGTGTGCTTGGTAACACTCCAAGACTACAGTTGGATATCATTTGCATCCACCAATTTGCTGGCTAGGAACCTTTTATGCATTTGGAGAGCAAGGTGAAGCACTGCAGCTGCAATTAACACATCAATATGCTAACACCATACTCACTTTGTACCTTTTTGGGTGCATTTAAATTGCCGTTTGAAGTTCAACATGTCAGAGGAGTCATTATGGCGCAATTAAAAGCAATGGACAAATAATTCTTAAATGATCATCCATAGAAGATAATATGAGCTGTGACTTCCCTTATGAATTTTAATTAAAAATGCTATAAGTATTAGCATATGCTTCTCTTTGGCTCCCAGCAGCAGGTCGCGCTCCATGTCGGCAACTATGGGGTGTTTAAGACAGGAGTAGCAACAGCGTGTCTTCCAAAGTGGATTACTTGACATCCAAGAGCAAGCAAATTGATTTTTTAACCTCTAATCCTGTGTAAATCTTAAACCTTGAAGGTAAATGGACTGGGATGAATCTGATCATTATGTAAGAAAGGATGGGGGCTTAATGGGGACTTAAAGAGCTTAGAGTCGAGAGATTACTGCCAAAGGTGTGCAGAAAAAGGAATAAGAAAAGTGAGCATTGTGCTGTCAGGAAAACAAGGAAAACACTTGAGACAAATTAAATGAAAGACTTTATGCAATTGGTCCGTGCTCTGGCTAAGACGTTGATCGGGCCATATCAGCTGCTGGAGTGAAGTTGCTTCATCAATAAAGCTGTCGCCACATTTAGCCAGGGCAATTAAACAGATGGATGATTCCATGAAAGCAATTGTTACAACAGTTACACAGAGGAATATTAATAATAATGACAAATTGGACAACCGCACCGCTGGTGATTTGTCCAGCCTTGTCCCATGATGATTACGGCATGATTTGTTAAGGGTTTAAGTTTCACAGAGAGAACTCGAGGAAAGTACAAATGACCAGTTTGGATGGCGATTTGGTGCGCAGAAAAGCCATGCAGAAAATGTCAATAGGGAATAGTTTATCTCTAAAACATAAGGAAACTACTCCTTGGTGATGAGGGATGTGATTCTCAAACACGCTGGTCACCAAAGTGTCCCAAATAGATATAGTAATTTCAACAGACATCTGTAGGACAAGTGTTATGTTATTGATGTTTGAAGGGCACATGATTCTAAACTTGAAAATACTTTGAAAGAAAAACTTAATACACAACACTTGGAATAAATTGTATCCAACTGGAAGAATGTAATCTTGATTAGAGTAGAATAGAACAACATAGCTGCTTTGCCATGAGCTTTTTGCTGCACTCAAGGTGCTGTGTACTACTGTGTGCATACTGCCAGCGGAAATGGCACATAATGTTCTAAACAACATAGTTGCTAAGCATAAAATCTAAGGAGCCAAGGCTGGATGTCTTCCTAACACAAATGAAGAAGGAAAGAGCGACTTTATTTGTATAGTGCCTTTCACAGACCTGCTCACAATGGGCTTTATATGGGACAATTTTAAATTCACTCCGTACAAAGTGGTGGTAAGCTACATTTAGCTGCGGCTGTGCTTGGGGTGGACCGATGAGTGCCAACAGATCCTCTCACCACCACCATTTGTTCACACACACACATCAAGGCACCATTCATCCTGGCCTATTGTAGATGTTTTTAGTGGTAGGGGAAACCTACGCAGACACAGGGAGAACAAAGAAACTGTCCGGCTCAAGGATCGAACCTGAAACCTTCTTGTTATGAAGCAAGAAGGTGAACGGCTGCACTACCATGTTGTCTGAGACAGAGGCGATGGTGTATTCTAGCATTAGACCCAGTCTCACAAATGAAGGCCCTCGTTACTAGGGGTGTAGTACAAGTATAGTATGAACAAAAATGTTAAGGTACTAACACTACTGTCGTGTTTGGAGTCAATGTAAATTGTCTCATGTAAAAGCGCTTTGTGACTATGTCTGTGAAAGGCGCTATATACAGTAAATAAAACTCTTCATCATAACTCTTCATCTACTCATGGTACCAGCGGGGAAATGGTACCGAACACTGGTACCAAAAAAATATTTTCCTTTAGATGGGTCCTGAGACAGCACTAAAGAAAGTTACTTTACTGCTGTAGTTTCATCTCAAATAACTTATATAAAAAATATAATTTAAAATAAATAGTGGTTCCGCAAGTGGGGACCGGGACACCAAGGGGGGTTGAAAGGCCCTAACCTGGGGGTCCCCAGATGAATTCAAGATAAAAGAAAAAGAAAAATAACACTATTTTTAATATAATGTCAAGTTTAGGACAGCATGTGTGAATTAGGGTCAAAATAAATACACATACATTTTATTTTGAATGTTTTGCTGCTTGAAATTATTACAAGAGGCAGTTACTTTTCACATTGGGGGTCCTGAGTCGTTCACACATTAATTTTGGGGGTCACGGACGTTTGGGAACCTGTTTCATAGAATAAATTACATTATTGTTCTATTTTATGGTTCTAAATGACCAATCATTTTGTATAGGTATTGAAAAAAGTATCATTGATATTCCGGTATTGTAAACAAATATATTTATAAGGAAAGTTAATACTGTAGAAGTTATACATCACTACATACTGTGGTAGTGTTGTTTCCTGACCACTAGCTTTTCAGGCTTCACTGGTTAAATCATGTCTTTGAGAATTATTAATAGGCCTTTGTAGCAACCCAGATGCTATTTTTATTCCAAGCTTTCTGATTTGAAACAGGACATCATCATGATAGCTAGTGATGCTAAATAAATGGCACAGAGTCTGCCATTTATTTCCTTTCATAAAACAAAATCACTGAAAGCACACTAAATAATATCTTTAATGAGCCGGAGCGCTTTGTGAATATGAACCCTCACATCAACACATTAAAGAGCATTGTTTAACACCTTCAGTCTTTAGTATAGACCCCCAGTCTATTCCAATCAAAGTGTTTACTGTTCCGGTTAGGAGCGCCTGCAGGTATGGGCCATATCCTGATGCACTTCAATACCGCTGCAGCGAAACCTCTAATGTACACGAGCTTTTGTCTGCCACATCAATTTCCATCTGCTTATTAACAAAGGCAACATTTCCTCGTGGGCCAGATGTTGCGCCCAGGCAGTGGATGTTTGAAGTCAGCTCTGTTGGCTCCTCTATGGATAACAGGTCATTGCAATCATAAATAATCAAAGAAACTTCACAAAAGCGTGACAAGCTGTCCTTATATAACCAGCTATTCATCTATAAGTGAGCTTGTACAGAGAAAACACCTTGGACTGTGTCGCTAGTTGCTTCTTTTAGCACTCGGCTGTATTAAATGATTCAGCCAGACGTATAATAACAAAAGTACAGGGACGTGGTGTCAGCGGTAGCAACATCTGTAACCTCGGCGAGCGCCTAACACCATTGATCTGTGAACGCCAAATAGCGAGAATTTTTAAATGGATGGTAAGCACACACTTCGTAATAGCGGCTGCAGCTTCCAAGCGGAACGGCGAGTGTCTGACTTATTGGGATACTCATGTCAGACACAACGGTCCGCAAAGGGGAAAAATTGTTTGGTTGAGAAGTCATCTGAAACATCTCCCTTTTCCTGACGGGCTTATGTTGTAGTATCACTTATTTTTTTCCGGATAAATGAAAGCCAGGCTACTCCGGGTGTCTGGCCCGCTGAGCAGAGGAGCTGTAGCGTGCGCGAGGGGGGGTCTGATCAATGCGGTCAGATTAGACAGCTAGTGCGGAGGGTTTGGCTTTTTTGAAGGCCAAGAAAGTTAAGTGCAATAATGTTTGGCTGCAAACTCTGAAGTCAGACTTTTTCAATATACAAGTGACAGTGTGAGGATTTGTGAGGTCAGCGATCCTGATACGAACCAGGCCCGACCAACAAGATTGGTGGTCATGTTGGTCAAAACAATAATACATTTTCCTATTCTAGAGCCAGTACCAGTGTTTATTTCGTTGACTAAAATATCTAGTCATGATTTTAGTCACAGTAATATTTTTGCTGGCTAAAATTAGACTAAAGGTGGCCACACATTAAAGTTTTTTTACTCTTTCGAGACTGAAAATCTGTGCACAGGCCACACACACTTAAGGACAGGCATGAGGACACACAGACACACACATGAAGAGTCCCACCCCAGATCATGCCATGAGAGAAAGTTTTTATCGAGTCACTCCTCCGAAGACTAAAAATCTGGCTAAAAATCCTGTAGTCTGTGTCCATCTTAAAACTAAATTGAAGTTACCGTATTTTGCGGACTATAAGTCGCACCGGAGTATAAGTTGCACCAGCCAAAAAAGGCATAATGAAGAAGAAAAAAACATATATAAGTCGCACTGGACTGTAAGTCGCATTTTTGGGGGGAAATTTATTTGACAAAATCCGAGACCAACAACAGACATTTCATCTTGAAAGGCAAGTTATAATAGTAACAATAGAATAGAGAACAACAGGCTGAATAGGTGTACGGTATGCTAACATAACACATTGATGGTTATTCAGATACACAATGCATAAACAACAAACTGAATAGGTGTCTGGTATGTTAACGTAGCATATTAATTCATATATAAGTCGCACCTGAGTATAAGTCACAGGACCAGCCAAACTATGACTGTGTCCGAATGTCCTCCCTAACCCCTAACTATTCATTTACTATATAGTCTCGCACTGTATAGTAGACTATATAGTGGACTCATTTCATTGGCAATTCGGACACGTTTCTCTTCACTACTTTCTCCTGCCTGCTGGTCACGTGACTCAAGCGCTGCAGTGACGTGATTTAGGGAGGAGAGATAGGGAGCAGGCCGTCCGAAATGTAAACAAGACGAGTGCACTACATGTGCTGAAAAAGTTCGCAAAACTCCGCAAATAATGGATTTCTGTGATCAAGACCGACCCAATTCAAGAGACACTTTATTATTTATGGATATATATTAGTCAGATAAGA
>OMNZ01094350.1:0-12005 GCA_900303255.1 Lesueurigobius sanzi
TCGGTGAACCAGGTAGTGACAGGGAGAGAGACACTCCAAGGCGGGGAATAACGCACACAAGAGGCCTGCTACGATTCCTGTTGTGTTTTGTGAACTCCATGTTGCTCCAAAATGACTTTGTGGGACGTTAATAAGAACTAACTTGTTTTATGGAGCTAGATTGTTGTTCATCAAAGCTTGGCCAAAAGCTTAGCAGGGCTAAAGGCTAAATACAAAGTCACTGAGTCCTTCAGCCAATGAGAAGGCACTATTCTAAGGCCCGCCTCCCTATCAGCTTTTCACCAAAAGCTTAAAAAATTCAAGATTCAAAAGCAAAACTTTGAGAGTCAAAGGCAAAAGAGGGGAAAAAAACATTTTTTTTTTTACTATTAACATATTATTATTATTATTATTATTTCTTTTTTTATGTACTGAAGGGAAACATCATTGTTTATTTTTATGTTGGAATGAAAATAATATCTTATGAAATCCCCAAAAATATATTATAATTTATTTTTATTTGAGTTTAAAAGTAATTTAAAAGTAATTTGAATAGTTTTGTCTCTGATTGAAATCTGATTCCATATAAAAATCTCTAAAATTCAGTCTGGGAGTGTGAAATTGAGAAAGCGAGAGTCCTCTTTCTGCTCTTATTATAGTCTGGGATTTAACTCCTATTTGGAACAATCAGAGCGAAAATAGGTGCAAAAAAAACTTCTATAACTTTTTCACAAAAAATACAAAATGTTGATGTCATTCTTACTCTGTCTGAGTCTGTATTTCCCAGAAACTATTATATACTATTTCAATAATTGATTAGTTGACGTTTAATCCATTAGTTGTTTCAGATAACGCTAAAAATAAAAGAACAACACTTAGTTTGCCACTGAAGTGTCGGGTAAAACCACATTGATCCAATAGTGTTAAGTTGTGTAGTATCTGCTCTGTTTGTGCTGGATTCCACGCAAAAGTTCACATCGGAGTTTTGATACGCAGATCACAGAGGCAGCCCGCTCTAAATGTTGAATCTCTTAACCGCCGCCTGACCCCGCCTCATGCATGGCTTTGTGCGGTGGGAGCTTGGCCACTGGCGCTTATGGATCATGACTGCATTTAGCTGGAGGTTAGCGACCAGCGCGCGCCTCTATTACCCACAATGCTTCCTTATGTCAGCCTCAAGGATCCCCGGCTCTGCACCCCCAGGCTAGTGTTACGTCCACGCTCCAGCAACTAGCCCGCGAAAAAAAAAAAAACATCCTGATTTTCGAGTTCGCTGATATGACAAAACCTCTCCCAAAATTACTGACTGCTTCTTTATTCGTCTGGCTTTTCTGTTAAATGGAATGGACTACATCATGCACCGACTTCATCATGGATTTTTTTGTTGACTTGTTGAGAGTATGTAGATGAGGACTTTCCAGTATTGATATGATTTAACGGCCAAGTATCTGTTCAAGTATGACCTGGAGCGAAGACATCGAACCAGAATCAGGCAGCAGTATATTGAGCACATAATGACTTCCAATTCAAAGTTGATTTCATAAAAGCCATTAATCTCAATTTAAGCAATCGCTATTCGCCACTTATGTCTTCTTAGTACAGTTAGTTGCCAGGCCCTTAAAGTGAACATACCGCGCATGATAAAGACGTTCTTTTGGGTACCTCAGGGTCAGGGTTTTATGTTTTGAAATGTGATATCATGTCTATGTAAGGAGGATACAGCAAGGAAAGATTTCAGTTTTACATACACTGCTAAAAGTAACCTTGAAATGAGTCAAATCTTCCAAGAATGAGAAAATGTGCCCCTGATTTGAGTAACTGATTTCAAGAAACCTGTCATTGAGGCGCGTTTGTACACAAAAAACACAAAAATCAGATAATGGAAAATTTTAATTTACTCCACATGAGCTTGTTGTTGATGCCCTTTCTTTAATTTAACTGTACAAAACTTGCCCCATGATTTCTTGAAATTAGCTACTCAAATAAAGGGCAAATTCACTTAATAATTTGACTTTACTTTCACTTTTTGCAGCGTAATGGCATGCTAACAAATTGATGGTGCTGCGAGGAACACGCTTTGAGCACAGAACAGCTCAGAACATACTGTATCCAGTGGTAGATTTTTGGCTTTTTAAGTGTGGAGTCCAGGAAACACAGATTGGAGCGCTTCACCAGTAGAAGAAGGAAACAAGGTCGCTCCAAACAGTGTGAACAAAGCATCGGGTCATAACTTGGTTCAAATGTAACTCGATACTTAGCTCTGCACACATTCATAGCCCTAAAAAACCTGCAAAAGTAGGAAGGACAACATGGAGTGGCTCACCGTTCAGCCACGACCAGCAGCAGACTTGTTTTACATGCTTGTCGACCATAAAATATTTTTAAGTTTGGTAACACTGGTAATCCTTGAAGCGTTTAGTACTTTGATAGAGATCATCAAGGCGAAAAATAAGGCAAAAATTGCATCAAAAGTGTATCATTTTCTACAAACACAGCTGTCTAATAATGCGAAATATAAAAGGTAAATGAGAATTAGAAGGAAATGTCATCTTAGGAGACGAGGTTTGGAAAAAATCCCAATGCAAATGCTCACAAAACTACAAACAGTCCCATATGGAAAAGAATTCAGCTGGAAGGTTATGACAAGATTATTCAGGTATAACATGTGTTAGAGAAACTGTAATTTTGGCAGGGAATTGTGGGGGAAATCCAAACCATGCTAAAATGCAAACAGACTGAGGACTAAAGATTATTATAAATATTATTATATTATTTCAATACTACTGTACTGCTGAGACACCAAAAAACACTAAAATGGCTAAAAGTGGAACAGTAGACAATGCTCTGAAAACAAGCGAGTTTATGAGTTTATGAGCATGAAAAAAAGTTGATTTAGCGTTTGTGTCAATGTCAAAAGCCTTTTAAAATGTTGATTTTGCATAGTACATAATAGTCTTATACCCCTAATTGTATTTTTGCTGTGAAATAGCATATAATTTAGCTACACTGAACCCCAGTATTATGTTGATGTGCTGTGTTTTTTCCTGTAAAATTGTATTTTTTGTAAATGTTTGTAAATTACACAGTAAATTTCTGGTATGTGAGATTGGACAATGTACTTTTTTTTATTTGTTTCATGTACTTACAGATATTTTCCCCTCTCTCTCTCATTTGTCCCCATCACCCAATGCTTTTCCAGTTACCCCCACCACAACAACCCATTTCTAAACAAACTTTTTCCACACACACACCTCACACATACCCCACATTTCCCAGCCAGCCTTGTGATCTCGCCGTCATCCATAATTTCCTCGTATTACGCTTTTTCTTTTATCAACCTTATGATAATGTTTCTGCCGTGATTTTTTTCACCCATATGTCGTAGCCTCGGGTATAGTTTGAATAAAAATGTGTTGCGCCATCGTTTTTATTTTATTTTCCCGTCCGATCCGAAGCCATAAACACCCGAGTCGCTAAAATACCTCGGTGTGAGTTTCGCGTAGCCTTTAGTGCCGTAATTATGCACTTACTCCACGGGTTATTGCTCCGGTTTGACCACGGGCAGGCGCATTGATTTCCCTTCTCTGCGTACAGTGGGAAAGCTTAAGGGGACATATCGAATGATCCGTGCATCCTTCTTTATCCCCAAATCGAGATACTTATTTATTCAATGTTTTTTTTTTTTTTTCATCCTGCCACCACTTCGCAAAACTCTTGGAGAATTAGTAAAGCCGTGCGGGGTGTGCGAGGGTTTCTATCTGTGTGTGTGTGTGTGTGTGTGTGTGTATGTGCTCCCCGGTGGTCCAAATAGTGAATATCTTGCGATGCGGCGGGTAAGTATCCATGAGAATATGAAGTTGATTAGTCCTGGTTTTAATGGTGTGGTCGGCATAGCCCCGAGCCATGCAACAGGCCTATTGTGGGAGGTAGAGAGCACCAGAAGAGGGTGTGTGTGTGTGTGTGTGTGTGCGTGTGTGTGTGTGTGTGTGTGTATGTTAATGTCTCTAATTAAAAGCGGAGGGGATCATGCTTTGGCACTATGAGCTGTAGCAGGAGCAGACCGACGGAGTTATAACCCCAGGCCATGGTCTATCTCGCTCTGAACCACACAGGAGACAGGCGTGCTTATAGTCGGCTAATGCACCCGGTTGGAAGTGGGGAAAGTTGCGATTCATAATGTGGAGGAATACAGTAGGCTCCGGTCACGTAAAAATGGTATGAGGTGTAAAAAATGATGTTACGCCATCCTTTGCAACAACGCTCTGCTCCCCGTTTTGTTTTTACTACCGACCTACCTGAAAAAGAAATCTCTTGGTCAGTAAGTCCCCGGGTTGCAGAATCATTTTTAGTGGGTTGTGAGCCAACATTTAAAAAATATTTATCTACTACACTGATCAAATCCATCTAGAAATAAGTCAAAATTTCTTATAATAAGTACAGGGTGTCTATACAGTCCTTTACAATTTAAAACATGTATTACAAAGGCTGTTGATAAGATATCTTAACACTAGAACTCCCAAGGAGGTCATTATGTCTGTCTTTTATTTTGTTTCCTGTCTGTAAAGCGTCTTTGTGTCCTTTAAAAGCGCTATATAAGTTCCATGTATTATTATTATTATTATTATTATTATGAGTGCCCCCAGATTTGTATTACTCTGGCTGCATACATGTTTACAGATACTGTATCTGTATGTACTTTATTCACATGTTGTATTTTAAAAGAAAATATAAAATTAAAAGAAGATTTGGGTAATTCTACCTGAAAGGCACTACCTGTGTTTTTTAAAATTACAAGTCAAGGAAGACGGAACAAGTAAATTAAATAGTAGGTTGTGGACCAAACTCATTCCTAACTTTCCTCACACATTTCTAAAATCCCATTTCTTCATAGAGATGAGTTTATATGCACTTTTCGCAACTTGCAGGGTCATTTTTTATGGTCACGGTCACAAATAATGTGACAAAAGTAGCCTTAAAACTCATGAATTTGACACAAAATTGCTTTATATTTAGATGCCAGTATCATTTCCACAAATGTTGGACTTTACAATATACTAAAGGAGGGCAAAATAAATGTCATTCCACTACTATGAAAACAGGTATAGTGTATAGTGCCTCATTTTGACCGCTCCGTTCATTTCAATTTCATTTTTGAATTAATCCATTTTTTGTTGCTGTAGCAAATGGTAAATGGTCACATTTATATAGCGCTTTTCTACCTGCTTTAGGCTCAAAGTGCTTTACATCAAGGAACCACTCACCCACTCTCATTCATACACCAGTGTACGCAGACACTGGAGGCGAGATGGGTGAAGTGTCTTGCCCAAGGACACAACGGCAGTTTTTTGTCACTTTTTAGGACCATAGTCCCAGAAATGCAAGGAAAGTAGCCTGCATACTCATGAAATTGACAAAAATACTTTATATTTAGATCCACAGTATTATTTCTAAAAATGTCTGTGTTTACAATAAACTAAAAGAGGACAAGACAAATTTCATTCCTAAAATCAGGTATAGTGCCTTTAAAGATATTGTGTATCGAACAAAGATACGGGACATTGTTAACTCATCAAGACGTATATTTCCAGTGTATTTATGTATTTAAGCTGTTGTGTGAACACATGAGAGTAGATTTCCTTCTGGTTTGTGCATTTCTTTCCTTTGCAGTCTGTCATAATGGCCCAGTTGTGTATTTTAACTGCAATTTTGCAATTCCAAACATAAATTTAGTTTGCACTTTATGTTATGATTTGCTTTGTGTAGGTCTATATGTTTATAGTAATCAGTGCTTTTAGTAATTTTAACGTAATGCTTTATAAATTTGAATTGATTGGGTGATTGTTTAATCACTAGATTTTTTTACTTGGCAAGATAGAATCACTCAAATTAGGGTCAAATATAGTTCTAGTAATTTTAACTCATCAAGACATTGTAGGCAAGGCAGTGTATTTATGTATTTGATTAGAACAGTTAAAGAACAAGCTGTTGAGAGTAGATTTCCTTCTGGTTTGTGCGTTCTGTTGTAGTTCTGATTTTTTATAATAGTGATAATAACTTAGCAAAGGTTCCTGATACAACTTCATTCATCAGGATTAGCCCATAAGAAGAAAGATGAGTAAAGGTTTGTAACAATATGTTTGACAACAATGTGTAGCCCTCTAAATTGAGTTGAATACTTATCAATCTGGGATGGCCCCCGTTCAAATTGTCCGTGAAAAGGAGGGACAAACAGTGCAATATTGGGTGAAGCCCAGGCTAGCACCCTCCTTTGATAGGTTAGTCATGTGTCGTGTCACACGGGCGGCAGGAATGACAGGCAGGATGTGTTGAAAAAAATAAAAAAACGTGTTCAATGCAGCATCTACATGTCCTCCAACAGAGCCATGTTTGTTTTGCCGAGGCAGTGTGTTGACTGTCGTACTGTAGACTCCATGTCCTGCCCCCAGCCTCAGAGCAGCATGTCATTGGTCCCAACCACTGCTGGTTACCAAACAGACCTATCAGTTGGAGTCTTTCAAGATGGATTTGTTGTGAGTCTGAAAATTCAAATCTCGCGACAATTCATCTTGAAGCGCAAGGTTAGTTGACAACACATGTGACAACACATACCAATATAAATGATTAGCTATAATTACATCCAAACTGCATTATATGGTGATTTTTTTAAACATCTCAATCAATATTGCGGCACGGTAGCACAGTGGTTAGCGCTCGTGCTTCACAGCTAGAATGTCCTAGGGTTCAATCCCGGGCCAGGACGGGGCCTTTCTGTGTCGAGTTTGCATGTTCTCCCCGTGTCTGCGTAGGTTTCCTCCGGGTTCTCCGGTTTCCCCTACCACTAAAAACATGTACAATAGGTCAGGATGAATGAGAGTGTGTTTGGGTGTACGAGTGTGGGACAACAGATGCAAATTAGCCCATGGCTCCAATCCGGAGTGGTGTGTTTACATGCATGGTTCTCATGTGTGTCCATTAGCATGCACTGTCCCAACTTAATAAACAATAAATAATAAAATAATAATATTTGAGGTCAAGTATTAGGCCTAATTTATTGAAATAAAGCTGTAGGCATTTAATTCTTTCGTTTATTTTTGTAAAATACAAATTGATCATTTCTTGTTTTGATGATTTAAATGCCTTCCAACAAGATGAATATTTAAAAGTTACTCTACATGTCGTAAGCAATAACCTTAATAAGATCAGATGGAGAGTGGTTGGTTAGCCCAAAACAGTCAACGTTGGAAGAACATTAATTTGGCTGGTATACTGCACATAGTACATAATTTTAGGAGAAAAGCTAAGCATGATTTTACTCAGCAGCGACAAGTTAACACAAGTTGAACTACGACTAAAAATCACAACTTGTTCAAACTAACTCTCCAAAGTTACAACAGTGAGAAGTCCTGGGCGCTCTCCTCCCTGTCTGCGCGCCGAACGGGACGCCGCTCTCTGTAAAACACATTATTTCAGATGGAGTTATTGTGGGCGCGTGGAGCCAGATCCGCTGTGACAGTCTTTGTGAATGCGTGTGGGTTGGAGACTTCCACATACAGCGACGACGGGACAGGCGGGCGGGTGGGCCGGCGGGGGGCGGGGCGGAGGCTTGCGGGGGGGGGGGGGGGGGGGGGGGGGGGGGGGGGGGTTGGGGGGGGGGGGGGGGGGGGGGGGTGTCGGGGTGCTGTAGTATGTCGCCCAAGGCTGTGACATTAGCACACTTCTGCTCCTCTTCAAACGAACCGAATCTAAGTGACGCCTGGTGTGAAGGCTCCCGGTGAGTGCGTGGAGATGTGGGTAAGCAGCGCGTACAGTGGAGCGCTGCGCCGGCTGTGATCCGCCATCGGGGTAACGCACAGTGACACGGCACAGACAGGAGCGGGCTGGAGGACACATTAACCCCGCGAACCACTTTAGGAAGTTTATGTGTGGCCATGAGAGACTGATGAGAATAGTAGAACAGGTAGTAGGGTTTATAAGAAGTTTAAAGTGTAACCAGAAGATAAATAAAATGGGGGCCAACTTCTTCTCATTTGAGGTCAAACTAAATCCACAAATCGCACATAATCAATCTGTTCTTTTGATTTTTACTGGATGTTTTGGTGATTGGTAAGCACGCAGTTTGTTTAAATCACGGATCTGTTACAGCACAAGGGAAACACAGCTCTGTTTGTGAACATGTTTTTTGCCATAGAAGCATCGTGATCACTCGTATGGGGCAGCACTTCAAGCTTTTTTTGCATCATCATAATTGGCCCAGTAGTGTATTCCCGGGGGGCGGCACTATTGGGTTGCACTGTGTATATTCGTGGGTATGGGGACGTGCGCAATATTGCCTACCTTTTTTGGCACTTTTTTCTTTTTTATTATGAAATGGACTGCAATAAAAAATAAAAACATGTACAATAGTGTTCCTTTGGGACCAGGGCTCCCATGAAAAGAGATTTCTAAATCTCAGCTGGACCATCTGCACTGACACTTCTAACACAGCGTCCTGTTCAATTTCAGATTGTTGGATATTTTTCTCTTACTATGTAGAGTTTATTTCAATTTTATTCAGTGCACATAAGATACATTTATACAGTTTATTGAGAGATGTTAAGAGACATTGTATTATTATTAGTACAACCTCTTTGATGGCACATATCCTGACTTTTTGCACCCCCCTGTGTGATCTTAAGAGCTGTTGTAACGAGTTAGGGTTATGTCTCCATTGTGAGATCAATAAAGTCTTATCTTATCTCTTAACCAAAGGATAAATATTGTTTTTAAAGACATAAAAAGGGCTGCCGTTCAACTCCATCAGTATAACACAAGACGATCATTTTGAATAAATTACTTTTATTAACTCCACCAGAGTGCCTCGGATCCTTTGCTTTTCCTACAGAACTTTTATCCTTGAAGAGCACCTGGTTGGACGGTATTTTAAACATTTTCTATATAGTTTTAAGAGCACTTCTTGACCAAATGCAGCACCCCCACTTCTGCCTACCTAAAAGGATAAATATTGTTTTTAAAGACATACTGCAAAAAACGGCTGTATGGAGGATCCGTTCAACTATAACACAAGAAGATTATCAGCTTCTTTTAAATACAAAATATTCAATTCTTTTCAGATTTGTAACAATATTTATGCCAATGTATGCAACAGGATCAGAAACTATAGAAAAAACTATTCCCCTTTTGAGGAATTCATTTATTCTTTCAAAGTTGTTGTATTTAAAATCTTGCACAAATTGGTTTTGTTTTGATCTGAATCTTAGGAATACTTTCACTTGGTTTGATGTTCAGTATTTAGTGTTTTGGATGCTCCAGATGTACTCATGTCCTTTGTGCTTCCTCACACTCAGACCTCCCCCTGATTAAATGTAAAAGCTTGTTCATTTCATACGCCACTGCTTACGATTAAAGATTAACGCTAAGTACAAGGCGGTGAAACTTTGATACTCCCAAGAACAGAGTAAACACGTATCGCAGTCACGTGATCTGCCCGAGGAGGAAGTGGAAGATTTGGAAGAGTGGAGGCAGGTGATGAGCAGGTCAACTTCAAAAACAAAGGATGAATATCTCTCAATGTATTCAAATAAATGCACCTCGTAGACCCACATCCGGAACACTACAGACTAAATCCTGCTTTAATCATCTCCTCTGTTATGCCGTGTCGTGCTTTTGCTGTGTTCGCACCATCCCAGGTTTATTAACACATTTCTCTATAACCATAGTGCTGAGATCGACTCTTCTTGATCATGCAGAGGGTCATAGCGAGGCATTATGTTACCTTAGTTTAACTTTAAAATGTGTTGAAAGTGCGTTTTTGTGTCAGCCTTTTACAGTGTGAACAGATATGCGTCGACAAACATTGAGGCACAAACCTATAAGCTTCCCAAGAACAGCTGGACAGAGATGTGGCTGCAATTCTACACAGCAGCATCTCCTATCCTCAATATTACTCTGAGCACTATTGTTAATAATACTAATATTTATTAGCGAGTCCATCGGATAAAGCAGCCACAGATCGATTCATTTAAGGGAAATACAGTATTTTAGTGCAGCGGTCTCCAACCTTTTTTACACCATGCACAGACCGGTGTTGTGGAACCGGTCTGTGCATAATATATGCATTATTTTCACGGATCGGTCATGTTTCGCAGATAAACATAGTGAAAATAAGTTTAGTGCATGAAAAGTTGAGAGAAAAGTTGAAGACGCTGGAGCACTGTGGTTTCTCATGTGAGATTCTTAATGCTTCTGTCCTTCAAAGGTTTATATTTTAATCCAGGGTGTTCAATCTCCATGTGCCGATGCAGTTTTGAAGAAGGCTCCATTGCCTCGTTCGTTGTCTCCACATACTGTATTATGCAGAGCGGACTTAGTGCATAAGAGTCACCTGTGCTGTAGCAACAAACCCATAGCTTAAGTAGGAATCCGGCTGTTTGCTTAAATAATTAGTCTTCTTTTTCTTGGAGATCTTGGGCTCCTCTTCTCACTCATCAGTTGGCCTTTTTCCCACAAAAAAGTTCTCCAAAGACGTTCGTTTTTTACTAATTTTCGCTAGTTTGCGTGCTTATTTCTAACGTAGCTTCCTGCTACGCGGTGCGTGCTGTGTCACCGTCAAGGATCACTGCGTAGATATAATAAAACTGGATATTCTCCAAATGTAGTAGTACATTTCTATGGCGACTTTCTACCAGGAGTTTTATTATATGTCTACGGGCTAGCTTATTGGCGTGTCAAGAGGGACAGGCCAAAATCTTTTTATTATTTACTGTTTCTGTGCGGCCCGGTAGCAAATGCGTCACGGACCGGTACCTTCCTATTCTAGACAATAGGAAGGTAAGGGGCATTGATTAGGTGTGAGTAGGGTCATTGAGACAGAGACGGACAACAGCCTTTAGAACAAAGAGAGGTGGGACCTGCGGATAAACTCTTCCAACTGGTCTTTATAAGGTCCAGTGGCGTCCAAGTTTGCTCAGTACCGACGAAGCTCTTTGACTGAAGAATCTTTGCCTACAATGGACAACTCCTGTACGACAGAGAACTTACACAGACGTGCATTGTGGAACTTTTTATGAAAAAAAAACCTTGATATTAGTGCGTATTTGATCATTCAGTGAAACAGTGGCTGTGTGAGGTAAGACGGCGCTTTTGCTTTTCATCACAGCTGCCTTTTCTGCATGACACTCCAGTATCAAATGTTTTGAGGGTGACAGGTAGGTTTTCGCTGCGTTGCCATGGAGATGGCTTCATCAGCAGAGAAAAACTACCAGAAACCTTAAAAAATAAAGGTGTCATGCTAACCACCTGGTCACATACGCAACAAAATCAAATATCAAGTTGTTGATATTTTCGCAAAAAATATTTCCACAGCGCAACAGGGCAAATGAGGCATTAGGCAACATTTTAACTAAAACATGGTTAACACAATTATATTCAAGATTTTACCAAAAAGAATACCTAGTTTTATCTTGTTTGGCATTCTTTGCTTTGTTATTATGATTTGTTTACTCCTACATGTACAGTTGTGCTCATACATAAGTGTATGGAATCAGATTTGAGACAAAACTATTCAAATTACTTTTAAAGGAATCTCAAATAAAAAATAAATGATAATATATTTTTGGGGATTTCATAAGATATTATTTTCATTCCAACAACATGCTAAACATGAAGAATAAAAATTGTTATTCAATAAATAAATAAAAAATCACTTCAGTAAAAATAAAATGTTTTAAAAGTTTTCATTTTTTGTTGTTGTTTTCCTTGTTAGTGTTTCTTTGCTTTTGACTCTCAAAGTTTTGCTTTTGGTGAAAAGCTGATAGGGAGGCGGGCCTTAGAATAGTGCCTTCTCATTGGCGGAAGGACTCGGTGACCCAGAAAAAGTAGTTTTGAGTGACAGGGAGAGAGACACTCCAAGGCGGGGAATAAACGCACACAAGAGGCCGCTACGATTCCTGTTGTGTTTTTGTGGACTCCATGTTGCTCCAAAATGACTTTGTGGGACGTTAATAAGAACTAACTTGTTTTATGGAGCT
>OMNZ01094352.1:0-10250 GCA_900303255.1 Lesueurigobius sanzi
GATACGTACCTCAATATGATACATACCTCGATACATATGTCACGATACGTACCTCGATACACAGGTCACGATACCATACATACCTCGATACACAGGTCACGATACGTACCTCGATACACAGGTCACGATACCATACATACCTCGATACACATGTCACGATACGTACCTCGATACGATACATGCTTCGATACACATGTCACGATACATACCTTGATACAGAGGTCACGATACGATACATACCTCGATACACAGGTCACGATACGTACCTCGATACACAGGTCACGATATCATACATACCTCGACACACAGGTCACGATATGTACCTCGATACAGAGGTCACGATACGATACATACCTCGATACACATGTCACAATACTTACCTCGATGCAGAGGTCACGATACCATACATAGCTCGATACACAGGTCACGATATGTACCTCGATACACAGGTCACGATACGATACATACCTCGATACACATGTCACAATACTTACCTCGATACAGAGGTCACGATACGATACATACCTCGATACACATGTCACGATACGTACCTCGATACACAGGTCACGATACCATACATACCTCGATACACAGGTCACGATATGATACGTACCTCGATACAGAGCCTTCTCAATACAATATGACACTGTTCGATATGATTCAATAACAAAACATGGACCTTGTTAGGTAATCGTGAACATATCCACTTACTCCAAAAACTGAACTCAGTGTATTATCTTTAATTTATTGAAGAATAAAGAAAATAAAGTACATTTTGGTTAAATGTTTGCAACATAAAGTGTTCAGAAGAATTGGTCGGACACAGTGGAACTGAGCTCAAGGTTCACAATACAAAATCTTGGAAAAACATTTTTCCATGATTTTCCCCCAGTCTTGCTGCCGTCTAACACCTGGGGGAAGAGCGATACTAAGAGCCACGATAACGATACTGTATCTGTTTAATTATATCAATACGTATCTAGGTATCGATATTTTGAGCACACCCCTACATTTGAAGCATTGTTATCTTACAGTCAAGTGAATCCTTGCATTTATGGCATTGATGTCCAAATAATTAACATTCTTCAGTGTAAAGAAGAAAAATATAATTATTGAATTCCCAATTTCTGAATTACCTTGGTTGCCATGGTTTCCAGTTGATCCGGCAGTCAGAACCGCGGATGGTGGGACGAATTCTTGTTACAGCTGCTTGGTTTTGCATTGAAGCGCTGCTAATAATGTGAACAGTAGAAAAAGGAAAGAAATATCCCTCACAAAAACTTACCTCACCATCAAAGCTCAGTTTTTGAGCTGTATATTTTCTTTACTGCTGTTCACATTATTAGCAGCACTTTAATGCAAAATCAAGCAGAATTTGTCCCACCGTCCGCTGTTCTAACTGCCGGATGCAACTGGAAACCATGGCAACCAAGCTAATTCAGAAATTCGGAATTGGGGTATTACTTATTTAAGATGAAAGGGAAAAATAAACTCATTCATGGTGCATACATAATTGCTGTCAATCATATTCCTTCAGATACAAAAATAACATGTTCAGAAGCTGTGCATGTCTTCGTTTGAACACTGACGTGTTGAACATGAAATCAGAGTGCAATCAGTCTCATCATCGACTTGTTCAGAGTCAACAAGCGGTAATCACTGCACATGCACAGCCTTAATCCATCCATCACTTTCCCTGATGAAGCTGACAAAGAAAGGTGAGGGATTATGGCCTGGCGCTTGCAAAACGGCTCATTGGCTTTCAAGTGGTAACGGATCACGCATAATCGTAGGCCAAGATTCTTCAGTCTTCATCTGTACTCTGTAGTTGAAGTGACGGACGTCGATGACAAAGATCGTCATCTCCTGTACGACTGAGAACCTGCACAGACCATGCATAATCCTTCTACAGTGTTATTGGTATATAATTTAAATTAATGGATGTGTGACTGATAGTCATTGGCGGTGATCAGTATTTGCAGTCGTCATCTGGTTTGAGATTGATTTGTTTGATTGACATTTTGTATTTTTATTGTTTTGTTTTTATTACCCATTTAAGTTTGTATATAAATGTGTATGTGATGTGTTTTTTCTCATTATGTTCAGCGCTTTGAGACGCTTTTGAGACTGTGTAAAAGGCGCTCTACAAATAAATGATTGATGTGTGTGACAATTCTGGGTGGGGGTGTAATTGAATGATCGGTCTTAATGTGTTTCTAATCTGTAAAGCGCTTTGAGCTGCATTTTGTATGAAAAGCGCTTTATAAATACAGTTTTGATTGATTGATTGATTGATTGATTGATTGATTGATTGATAATGTCTGCATGTATCCCGCCAGTACTTCATTTCTGTATGTCTTATGTTGTTTGGTTGAAGGGATGAGTAATCACACAAGTCTTCGTCTTTACTGAGTCTAATCCACTGGGGTTTCATGAACTCATTCATATTTAATATCTTAACACACAAATATGAAACTAATTGATGGTGCTTCAAAAATATATAATATCAAACGGCTGTGGCCAAAAGCATACATACCCTGGCAGAATGTTTTGTTATGTACATGTATGTAAACTTATGCATTTCATAGAATATGAATGATAACACACTCTTTCACTCATGGTTAGTGGTTGTGTGAAGCATTTATTGTAAAAAAAAAAAAACTGTTTGTTTACACTTTTCAACTAGAAACTGGTCAAATGTCCCTGATCAAAAGTTTTTTGTCAGAGAGTCCTGTATTTCAGCTGAAGTGAGTTTTTGTTTGCTCCTGAACAATTTTCCTGGCAGTTGTTGAAGGTCCCGTAAGCCTTTGAGTAGTTTCTCAAAGAGAGTAAACTCAGTTCTTTGACAATAAATGGCTTCGCACAACCACTAACCATGAGTGGGACAAAATATTTTTGTGCCATCATTCATATTCTATGAAAAATGGCCAAAAGATGAAAAGGGTATGTCAACTTTTGGCCACAACTGTATTTTGTATATTTTGTTGTGGTTTCTAATACTACCATAAATAAATTATCTACAGACTGGATTGGACCACCATTCAGGGAAAGCCAGAGGTCATGGGACAAAATGAGACTGAGAGCATTTTTATTTTACATAAAACATCATGGTTGATATAGATCACTATGTTGCATTATTGCTTCATGTCATAAAGGGAATAGTTAGTGAAGAATCAAGGTGGTGAAAAGGTATACAGTATGTACAATGTGATACAACCCTGTGTTACAAAAACAACAAAAGTAAATTATAAATATGCCACAAAAGTTTAAGAAAAGTTACATTATATTTGAGGTTCACAGCGTTCAAAGTCACATTTAATACTGTATTATTACTGGCCCACTCACTTTAGAGGCTCAAACAAAATCCCTTCATCTAAATTCATACCATGAAAAAAAGCAGTACATGGAAGTTGGAATGTGAAAGCAGACAAACCGGTTCACCAGAGGCTGTTCTTTCCAAATGTTGTTCCACATTTGACTGGCAGAGGCCGAGACCATAATGGTCAGTCTGAGTCTTATGAATGATATTTATTAAATCCTTCTCTGGACAGACTCCTCCTCTCAGTACCAGTATAAGTCCTTCTTATCCAAACGGCGTCCTGAAAAAAGAAGTACGGTCCATTTTCAACCGAGTGACACAGAGGGAGAGAGAACGGTTTGTGTTTTAAAAGTTAAACACAAAGTCTCAGTTGATGCTGAGAGCCTACAATGCTCTAACTTATAAATATCATAAATATAATATATTTATCAAACGTTGAAAAAACATGAGGTATGACTTAGTTTTGCCTGTCACTTTGACTCAGGCAAAGAGAATGTGTAGAGAATGAAGATGTAATTACTCCGAATGTAAGCCATGTTCCATGTTAATACACAAGAGTTGTCTCAAACACTACATCATGAGTTCACTATGTCACAGTGGCATTAGCAATCAGTACCAGCAGCATACATTAAGACAACTGGTGGAATATGACCTGAGTTTCAAATAAAAGTATTGATTTAGTAGATGAAATGTACTCGATATGCTTTCATTTGTTTAGCAATTTATATCTGCCATTCCTAATGGCAGGAAAACTATTCCTTCTTTTTGTGTAATAAATTGCTTTGGGCTTTGGCTCTTAATGTATAATCTTTATAACTAAGACATTTGCGCAGGCTTTTAATTTACTGAAAAGAAACACCTGCCTGGCTGTTTGACTAACATGTCAACTACAGCCATTATTATTACTACACTCAAAACACTAAAGTCTCTGATGCAGACAATGTGATATTAATGTGTTGTAAAGGCTAAAATATCAGATAGAAGTTGAGTTACCATGTTCAAAGACAGCTGTAGGGTCCACTTGAGGCACCATCCAGTTTTGCAACAGTTCAGCCTTGGTGCTGGGGGACAGGCCACTGGACTGCATCTCGCGGTCAGTGTTTAACAAGTTGAGGAGGGACGCTGAGCACTCTTGTCCCGTAACACTCAGGGAGGGCAGAGCGTGCCCCTGGCCTGTCCTTCTGGGAAACGTGTGCCATGAGCTACCTGGATCTTCCGTGGGACTGAACATCACCAGGTGGTCGGTTACAGGTTGGACCTGTGTCACTGGGTATGTGTCTGCGGGGCTCTCCTGAAAATCTCTGCTCTCCTCTGAAAGACATAACCACTGTCAGGATAGAGATAGTGCAACTTATGTGAAGATTAAAAAAGTAATTACCACTCTTTATCCTTTTGTGCATTCTCTTTCCCTCTGTCTGCTTATTCGCTTTTCTGGCTGGTGCCTTGGCTTTGACTTTGTTGAGGGCCCTTCTAAAGTGCGCGTCCACCATACTGCTGATGTCGCCATGAAAGTAAGTCAGGATGAGACTCTGAGAGTGCTCCTCCACCTTCACAGCTATAGGATTCTCCGTCGGATCGTCCATTGGGTCAACTGTCAAGAGGTTCAATCACCATTCAATACTTTCGTCAAGTTGCATAAACCTTTTCATCTTTAAAACCCTAAAATCAAGTCTTAGGAAAATGAATGAAAGGAATTGAAGGTTTAATATATCTATATGTCAAATGTAAATATCTAGGTTTACACGTGACAAAAAAGTGCATGAATACCCAATGTTGGGGAGAGAAAACCCCAGACAAGCCCGACACATATGTCATGTCTATTTTTCTTACCTGATTGGATGTTTCAATATTGATGACCCAAAAGAGCCCTTGTTTACCTACATGAGGCAGAAGAACGAAGCTACAGGCGTCTGTGTCATAAGTCGAAGTCGTGTCCACACACTTAATGCTGAACGCAGACTGAATGGGTCGGAGTGAAAGGGTGTGTGATGCCTCTTGTGCGCAGACAGCTATGACGAGAATGTTAACCTACCAGTTCTTCCAGAAGGCAAACGACACCTTATAAATGCATTCCTTTAGCGCAGACAAAGGGCAAATACTCTTTTACAAATCTTTTAATGTGGCTTAGTAAGTAAATAAAGGCCATTGCAGTTATTTGAGGAAATAGTTGCAGTTGTGTCTTTTGATTGGACAATAATAAGATTGCCATCTAAAATGCTTTGATTCGTTTCAGTGGGATAAGAACAGTGGGACTAGATATGAATGTAATTGTAGTATTGATGGCTCAGATGGTAGAGCGGGTTTGTCTTTAAACAGGGAGGTTTGCTGTTTGAACCTCAGCTCCTGCAGATGCAGACTGTCGGGCCCTTGAGCAAGACACTTCACCCACCTTGCCTATGTATGAATGTGATGAGAGAGTGAGTGGTGGTTGGAGGGGCAGATGAAACAGATTGGCAGCCTGGTTTCTCTCAGTCTACCTCAGGGCAGCTGTGGCTACAATAGCAGCTTACGACCACAGAGTTTGAGGTGAGTGAATAATTGAATGTAAAGCATCTTTGAGTGTCCAGAAAAGCGCTGTATAAAACAAATGCATAATTATTATTATTAAACCACAGAAACACTTGAATTAAATTTACATTTTATTATTTCTTAAATTATTAAGCAAAGCAAATAGGTTTGCTACACGGACATTTCAGTATGTACCAGCCATGTTACATATACAGTTGTGCTCAAAAGTTTACATACCCTTTTAATCTTTTGTCCATTTTTCATGGAATATGAATGATAACACAAAAATCTTTTTTCCCACTCATGGTTAGTGGTTGTGCAAAGCCATTTATTCTCAAAGAACTGAGTTTACTCTTTTGAAATCATAATGAAACAGAAACTGATCTAACGTTTACATGACCTTCAACAACTGCCAATTGTTCAGCTGAAATACAGGACTCTGACTAAACTGGACTCTCTGAAGTCTGATTAGGTTCATAAGGTCTTCTAGTAACGATGCTTCTTTTCTTATAGTCAGACCTGTGTATTTTATTTTACCTTTACCGTTTCAGCTGCTTGAACAGAACGTGACTCTTCTGAGGAAGGCAGTTCTAGCATGGACTCTCTGAAAACATTGATGTTTGTTTCAAGATGCACAATATGTAAACTTTTGATCAGGGACTTTTGGACATTTGAAAAGTGTAAACAAACAGGGTTTTTTTGTTGTTTTTTTTAACAATAAATGGCTTCACACAACCACTAACCATGAGTGAAATAAAGGTTTTTGTGTTATCATTCATATTCTATGAAATGAGATTCTGCCAGGGTATGTAAACTTTAGTAATATGCAATATATATAATATAGAATATGTAAAGACCTTATTAGACAATGTTGACGTCTAATAAGGTCTAATAAGCTAAGGAGAGCTTATTACCATTTACACCAATGTCTTCAGATAAGAATTTAATCTTTTATCACTGGGCCTTGAGTTCCAAATGTAGTTCTGTTTTTTTTACATGTTGGAATGACAAATAAAGTGCTTGAATCCTATTTCCCAGTTGTATTTACACAAGGTATGTTTTCCCGTTAACTTGAGGAGTTAGAAATCTTCCTCGTGGTGGTGGTGGCAGATGACTCTGAGTCCATGTTGACCAGATGTCTCTTTTTGCCTTGGTATCCTCCTGTCACTGTGCGGCTCCAGTCTGGACAAACAGAAAAGGCCGACATTAAAATACTACACACCACAGTATCACAGAGCCTTTCCATTAGGACTGCACAATATATTGCAAGAAATACTGATGAAATATCTCTATTGCAAGAAGCCACAATATATGGTTGTCTTCCAGCTGATTGAGATCGACACATTTTTTTGCAAACTCAGCTTTGAAGAGAAATGCATGGAATAAATCTGCAAAAGTTCAGTTGAAATTGTAATTTTCCTAAAAAAAAATAGCTCCTTGCCATTTTTTGTTTTGGAATAGACTGGAATAGAAATGACTCTATTTACTGAAAAACGCTTACAATTACTGACTTATTTGGTGTAGATTGAATGTAACATACCGTGTGTCGAAGCGGTCTAGTAAAACATTGCAATAGTACGATATTACACCCATATCACAAGTTTTTTTCAATACGGTGCAGCCCTAATTTCCATAGTTCACTGCTTAGCTCCACCGCGTACCTGAGTAATCACTGAGTCTGAAGCGGCCACAGCACAAATGTATTCTCCATTGTTTCCTCACATTGTCTTTCATCAAACAGTGGAACAAAAACACAAAAAATCCTGGAACAAACCAGAACAACGATTAGACACTCTTACAAAGCCCAGATGTTCCTCAAAACCTTTTAGTTTATTGAATCGGATAACTAGTGTTGTAGTAAGATCCAGCTTTGTACCATGTTTTTATCAACACTACTCCCGGAGCCTGGATGTTTACATGCACAGCCTTCTTAAATTTCATTTTTTAAATGGCAGTGGTTACTAAGGAACAAACAGCACGTCCTAGCCAATAGCACGATTATTAAAGGGTATTTAATCATAGATCTTGTTGAATTTGGTCTTTCTTCATGTAAAAACAGATTTACATTTGGCCCTTCGCTCGCCAATACTTTTCCATTTTGGCCCCCTGTGTAATGTTTCCTCTAGAAATAGTCCATTTTTTCTTTAATAAATAATAATAATAATTAGCACCGATAATTCAGCACATTTGATTGACATTTTAAAGTTGGTCAAAGCCTCTTATGACTGTAGCCTAACAAATAATAATAATAATGGCTTACTCTTGTATTACAAGCCTGTGTCACCAGGGGGCTGTAAAACACTAAAAACAACCCTTTTATCAGTACAAGTTTACAACTTGTTTTTGTAGGTTTTATACTGGTACAGTATCAGTGCCCTCTGCTGGACAGGTGTGGAAGTATTTTTAGATGTTGGCTGTTCCCTAGCAGCTGACGTGAGCATTTTGGTTAACTCTTGACAGGAATGGCCTAGAGACTTGCTTTTTTAATATATATATGCTCAGAAATGTGTGCTCTATAAGTCAGGGGCCAGATGAAATCACAGTCCCTTTGAGACACTAGTTTTTAATAATTATTGGAAAATAAATCATATACTTCAAAATCCGATGCAGAAATAAGTTGAATCTTCTTGAGAAAACTATATTCCCCCTTTAAAAAAAAAACTGCCAAAAAAGATAAAAACATTGCACTGAAAATCAGATCGTAAGTGTCAATTTTTACTTGCCAAGTTAAAATTACTCAAATTAAGGTCAAATATTCTCATGAGGGGTCATTTTAATTTATCAAGGTGTAATTCTTTTGCTGTATAATTAATAAGCTATTAATAATAACAAATGTTGGGAAAAAGTTCCCTGATAAAGATTCGCGACCCACTGAAAATGCTTCTGTGACCCAAAACCAGTGGTGGACAGTAACAGTAAATTTACTTAAGTACTGTACTTAAGTAGAGTTTTTGAGGATCTGTACTTTACGTAGTAGCAGTATTTTTGTTAACAACGTATTACTTTTACTCCAGTACATTTGACAAACAAATACAATACTTTCTACTCCACTACATTTATAAAGTAGCTGTTGTTATTCGTTACTTCCGGAGTGCAGACAAGTTGGTCGCGTTGTGGTTTTTTCTCTATTTAATATAATTTAATATCATATCCACGCCGGAACAGAAGGTGGCGCTGTGCAGATGTAGAATTCAAGTGTTTACTAAATTAGTCTGAATATATGTGTCTATTCTTCGGTAATTTATATCTGCACGAGTTAAACCAGGGTGAACTGAAGAGGAAAAGACTCAAATGCATCTTCAGAATATTGTATATGTTTCATGTTTTTGAAGATTCACTTATGAATGTACTTTTTACTTCAATTACTTAAGTACTTTATAAATCAAATACTTTTTCACTGGACAAGTATTTCGCCCACCCCTGCCCAGAGCAGTATCTCACAAATGTAGGACCCCCTGAATGAAGCATGGATGAAGTTATTGTTTATTTTTACCCTGGCTGGTGTTGAGGATGCAGAACAGGTACATCATGGCGACTCGTCCAGGGCCAAACGAGAGGAAGCCCAGTGACCAGGTGAGGCCCAGCAGCACCGTGAGGCTGGCCACTGCTCTCAGGTCGGTCACTACACTGCTGGTGTTTGCCGCGGGCTTATTCATCCTCATGCGCTTTATTTGGATGAGGACCACCACAAACACAGAGAGGTTGGCCAGCAGGACCAGGAAGATGAAGGCCACCACGGTGACGAAGAACACCTCCGGACTCCTCACCCAGCAGCTGGAGGACCAAAACGGAGCAAGTCAGCTTCATATATCTATAGGATTAGCAGTGTTGGGGAGTAACTAAATACATGTATTTAAAATATTCAGAATATTTTAACTTGGCATTCAGAAAAACGTATTCAGAATACTCATTTTGAGTAACTGTATTCAGGTACAAATACTCTCTCATTTGAGGGTAGTTTGAATACAGTTACTTTTCAAATACCAAGGGAATACAGAGAGGGAGAGAGGAAGACGAGAGAGAGAGGAAGGAGAGAGGGGAAGGAGAGAGGGAGAGGAAGGAGAGAGAGAATGAGAGACAGAGAGCAAGAGGAAGAAGAGAGAGAGAGAGAGGGGAAGGAGAGGGAGGTAGGAGAGAGAAAGGAGAGTGAGGAGGGAGAGAGAGAGAAAGAAGAGACACAGAGATAGAGGAAGTAGAGAGGAAGGGGAGAGAGAAAAAGAAGGGAGAAAGGAGAGGAAGGAGAGTGAGGAGGGAGAGAGAGAAAGAGACAGAGAGAGAGAAAGAAGAGAGACAGAGAGAGGGAGAGAGAGGAAGGAGAGCGAGAGGGAAGGAGAGAGGAAGGAGAGCGAGAGAACGAGAGACAGAGAGAGAGAGAAAGAAGAGAGACAGAGGGAGGGGAAGGAGATGGAGAGGAAGGAGAGAA
>OMNZ01094355.1:0-13611 GCA_900303255.1 Lesueurigobius sanzi
GATAACCTTTTTAATAATAGGGATTTGTTCTGTTCTATACAATAACACATAATATAAATCTTATACAATACTATTATTTCTCTATTCACAAGGTCAGAAATATACATTACAGTGTACACACACAGTATTAACACAAATACAGTTATATGTATTTCTTTACAGTAACTTTGCAACTCATTTTGAGTTCGTCATCACAATAGCTTACTTTCTGTCCGGCAGATGATTGTGACCAAAAATGTTTTTTGACCCAAAAAACCTCAAAGCTGACGCTTCATATTTACATCCCTGAAAAATGTACATCGAGACGTCCTTCCTCCTGCTTCACAATCAGTGTAAAAGGTTTGATGATGAGGATAGCCCAAAGGTTGTGCGTCCATACAAAGTGAATCTATCTATTCAAAGACTGGACTCCGCCAACTGTAACATACATTACACCACAAGTGAAGTATAGATTACAAGCCCAAATCCAAAAATGTTGGGAAACTGTGTAAAAAGGAAAGAATGTAATATTATTACAAATATTCATAATGGGAATATTTCATTCTGTCATTCTGACATTTAAAGTTTGACTTGTAATATCTCAAACCACCTCTCACATGGTAACACAATGCTCAAAGATATAAGATTCTTATGGGTAAACCACTAGGTTGCAACTAGGGCTGGGCCATATCATATCGATACCGGTATAAGTTTTGGATATCGTTGTCATTTTTGATATCATTGTGAATGCGATATAATTAGCATGTGCACTCAGCTCACTGTGGAGGTTTTAGGGGCAGGTGCTTAAAACGTGAACTGAATTGAAGGATATATGTTGCTTGATTAGCATGGCGTTTAAAGAAGAAAAAATAAATCCTAATAGTCATAAAGCTGTGATTTTGAAATGTTTTATAGATTTTAGGTCATTTTGCCCTGCCCTAGTTGCAACCTTTAAAGGGGACATATCATGCATAGGCTAAAAACACTCTTTAGGAGCCTGAACATTGATATATTAAGTTTTATTTGATCTTATTGAAATAATGTCTCTGCAAGGATTAGACAATTGCTCTAAAATACAGGTGCCAGAGCTGGTGAAGATTTGACCTGGAGCGCCCCCTGTGGGTAGCAGTAGGAATAATTTAGTAAAAATGAACTTTCTCTTGTTGGATTATGGAGTTTAAGTTTTGGGTTTGATCAATTGTACCCATGAAGTACAGATCAAAGTGAAAAGCACTGAAAACTGCAGAAATTAAATTAAATACTACTGCAGGTCTGTTTTTGAAAGCGATTTAGCATGATATGTCTCCTGTAAGTGGCCAAATTCAGATAAATTAAGGACTGTCCTTAATCTGTGACTAGTTTGTGATGTACACAGTGCCCCCACCTTAATGCATATGGGGTTGTAACATGTTCAACACATTTCAAAGTGAGACTTGAAGCCCTGAGAGAAAGACACACAGAAGTATAATGTGTCCAGGACTAAACCGGTGTCTCCGATCTCCACCACACTGTCCCATCGCCTGCAGTCACTCAAATCCAAAATCCAACGAGATGATTTCAGCGGAGGTTTCACATAAAATGCCCTTTAATTTCCATTGTAAAGTGATAAATCCAGAGCAATATTACAGTGGCTTGTCATATACACATAGTTACACATTAATGCAATATTATGTTCTTTTCGTATCACGCCTGGGGACCTCCTGCTGTTTAATGAGAAGATTGAGTCCCCTTCCCTCGGGCCTCCCCTGGTTATAATCTAAACCGCAGCAATAAAAGCTCTTCTACATTCGCTTTGTTCACATCCATGGGGTCATTGCTTTAGTGATTGTGTAGTTTATTGCACATCTTCTTAGGTATTCAGTGTCTCCCATTTGTCCATCGGACAACCACACACACACTCGCATACTTGTGGACATGCACAGGTCTAGAAATACACTCACACACCGATTTTTTATTTCTTATTACTGATGTTGTTCCTATGGTCATTTAAAAAGTAAAAATACCTTGCCTTGTAGCTTATGTTAGACACTTTTGAGCAGACTATGATGCATGTCTTAAATCAAATCTGACATAATATTTTTTGCATTTTTCTGTTTCTTCAGTCTGTAAACTTTGATGCTTGAAATCTTGCATTCATCTGCATTTTAATTATTGTCGTATTTGAAATATATGTCCAGACTAAAACATCTTTGTAAACATACATTAGTAAAACATTAAGCACCACGCAGATTTATAATTGACTAGTTCAGGCATGAAAAACCAAGGGGGAAATCATAAATGTATATATTTCGCTGAGAGAATCTGTGCAGGTAGGTACCCGTGTGCTTTCACAGAAAATGTATTATTTTAGATGGAGTTTTGCGAGTGCAAGTGATTCTGACCTGGAGAGCTGTGCGTTGGTTTAAGCACATGCAGGTTAAAGGTGCACGCAGCAGCAGTGATGTATCAAACTGGTGTTATAGAGCTGCACATGGTGAGTCCCACATAGTGCTGTGAGGCATTGCAAGATAGTATTGAGTGCTGCTGGTAAATAAGTAAGTATTGAGTTTAATAGCTCTAATTACCAGGTCTCTGTCGGAAAGCCCCAGGCCACAAATCTCTCATGACCATTGTAAACTCACTGGCTCTCAGTCGGTCTGTAACCCCTATTCTAATAAATATCTGTCTCATCTCATCCAACCATTCACAAACGTTCACTCAGTGGTCTCACTCTCTCACTGCCTCTGTCAGGCAGCGGTCAGTCCCGTCACTGGCCTCCACTCTGGACTTCCGAGCCTTTCGCTGACCTCCTCCTTCCACCCACGAGTTATGAATGACTGTCCCGCCGCTCGGAGCAGGGTCCACCTGTAACAAGGATACAACTCTCTTCTTGACTCGCGTTTTGAGTGCGCGTCGCAGCTTCTGCCTGGTGAAAGCATAGAGCAGAGGGTGAAATATTGTAGTTCCATAGGCCATAGCCAAAAAGCCAAGCCGCAGCCGCACCAGACTATCACTGGGGCCCATACACAGGATGAGCACGTTGACTGCGGACAGAGGAGCCCAGCAGCCCAGGAACGTGGAGATGATGATGAGGGACATTTTGAGCACACGGCGCTGTCGCTCTCTGCGATCTCTGTGTCTGCGCACGGCTCTTCTCAAAGCAATTATGGCAGACACTGAGGCCTGTACTCCCATGGAGGAGGCGGGCAGAGGGGTGTTGTGGGTCTGGGCTGACACAGACGGCTGGGTGGGAGAGGCCGGAGTGGCTGGAGTGGTGGCGATGGGAGTGGTAGCAGCAGTGCTCACAGTAGTGACTGTTGCTCCACTGTCTGACATGCCCTGGGGAATGGAGGACAGAGTTGGGGGTGAGGTGGGGGTTGGGGTGGGGGAGGGGATGAGTGGAGGGTGAGAGGCGTTCTGGTTCTGGTTGGAGGAGGCTGCGTCTGTGGGTAGGCTCAGGTCCCGCCTCCTCTGCCTCCTGCACCGGATCCGGCAGGTGGAGTCCTTGTTGCGAGAGCCACGCATCATGTGGGAGCCGATGCGGATGTTCAGGGCCTGGAGGATCTTAGAGTAGGTGAACAACATCACGGCCACAGCCACAAAAAAACAGGGCACCTGCAGCAGTAGGTGGTAGTACATGCCTGTGTAGTAGCCCTGCCCTCCCACACACAGCAGTGTCCTGTTCTGCCACGCTGGACTCAGGTGAGGAGGTGGAGAGGAGGGATGAGCAGCGAGAGTTGTGGAGAGGGAGGGCGCTGGACCAGTGGGCACAGGCTCATCTGGTTCAACCTCCTCATCTTCAGCACTGGAGAAGAAGTCTCCCTCTAGGAATGGCAGAAAGAACACCGCCAGAGACACAGCCCAGACTGCAGCGAGTAACAGCCCTGCTCTGCGAGGGGTCAGCAGGCGACTGGCCGGGCGAACAGAGATGTCATAACGGTCCAAACTGATGACCAGCACATTGACTGCTGTGGCCACACTGGTGAATGTGACACAAGCCTCGTGGAAACAGCACAGCGTGGCCAAACTCCCTACTCCATTCCCATTGGCCGGCAGCAGCAGCACAGCCACAGTGAGGGGCAGGCAAAGCACACACACCAGTATGTCCAGCACGTGAAGGTTCACAGTGACCAAGTTACTCACTGAGTCCACCAGGTTGGACTGAGCACAATACAGTACTAACACTGTCAGGTTACTGCTGAAGCCCAGCACTAGCTCCAGCATCAGCACTGTGGTCAGAGACACCTGGAAACCTAGAGGGTACGGGGTGTTCCAGGCCTCGTCCGTGGCCCCTCCGCCCCCTCCATCCAGCGGGCTCACCCCCTGACCATCGCTGGTCTCCAGGAGGTCACGGTAGCCTTCGGTCTCCATTGACCCACCTCACGGTGTCACACATAGCAACAGCCACTGCAGCAGCAGCTCATGCTTCTCCTCCTTCTGCCTCTAATGAGACCAACACTGGGATAGAGTCCAGATCAGTCCAATCTGTAAAACACAGAAAAGTAAAGACATGAAAATACTTTGTTATATACAGTACATGGAAGGTTAAATGTAGGGAGGACAAGCATGTCAACCTCTCTTGATCCCTAACAAGGTGAGCTGTAGTAGAATAATGTATTGCTCTGTATTGAGTTTCTGAGTCACAGCAAACAGAAATGTCGTTTGTGCACTTCTCCTGCAGATAGTGGAGCTAAAAAGAATACAGCATCATGGCAGCTGGCCCACTGGTGTTTCATATTGGGACACAGATGTTTTTCCCTTTTTATGGCGTGTGAAAATCTGCAGGTTGCATAAGGGATTTTTCTCACATTTTAGATTACTTTGTTCTGTAATTTGAGTGGGTGGAATTTAATTAACTCTTATGCAACAATTAATTGGGTCATCAACTTAGCAGTGGCCAGTATAAATAAGGATTAGAGAACCAATATGACATGAACCGACATTATCAAAAAATATTTCTTCTGTTATCGCTCAGAAAATATGATTTAAATTCCTTGACCTTGCCCAGTGAAAAGCAGCATCTAATTATAATGACCAGTGTCCTATTGTCTGTCAGTCCTGATGGCAGGGACACTGGTAGAAACGCTGTGCTGCATGTCAACACTGCAATCACCAGAACAAGCCTGGCAGCCCTTAATAGTACTCACAGAGAAGCGTAATGAAGACAAATGGATCAATGATGCACAAGACAGTGGCATATAAACAATGTTATCAGAGAAACGGCAGCTCCTTTTGCAGTTGTTTTTCATACAGCGTGCTTTTGAATTTAAAGGGTAGAGCGGCCGGCTTGGTGCCTTTCATCTTCCTAAAATGGGGGTATTATGTAAGGATGCACAATATATTGCAAAAAATATCGCATTACAATATTAGGTGATGCCATATCTGTATCGCAAGAAGCCACAATATCTCACAAAATCACTCACTTCTATCTGACAAAGATTGGCACATTTCTTGTGAACAAATTCCCATAATTTGCTGAAGAACAAGTTACTTACGATTTGTGTTTTAATAGAATGGAACATTACCACAAACATATAACTAAGAGCTATAGGAGGAGTGCAGGGGTAATTAAAGGAGCAAAAAAAAACTTGGAATAGTTGCTGCTGAAAATTCATAGCAGAGGTTACATTAACTGAAAATGAATAATTATTTTCAGTTCTGACAAGAAATTTTGAAGCCTGTCCCTCATTTTGAAGGATTGAAAATCAAGCCATCATCATCTTTTGAGAGTTTTACACACGTTTGAACACAATGTCGTTTCCAAATTCATATGATCCTGCTCACAAATTATATTTAGATTGGCATCTATTTATCCTGTAATCTGTGTTTTCTACTAGGTATATAATGAGAGATTAATTAATGAAGGATAAAAAAAAAACACTGATTCATAGATTACTCAAACCTCAAACATACAGTATATCCATTATATGGGATAGTAGTTTATTTGATTAGCATAATTTAATTAAATTCAATTAATTCTCCCACAATGCAAAATGTAATTTTGAAAATTACTGGATTTAAGGGGAGACACTGCAACTAACTCTATATATTGTTTTCAATGTTCATGTTTTGCGCCAGTTTCTTCTCTTTACATATTTTCACAATTGTTTGGGAACAAATAAGTAACATAATATACAGTGCATAATAGTGATGCTGTGGTGACTGGTGTTTCCCGTCTCCTCCAAGGATCTATGCGGCAGGTGTGAGCCGACTCCAACTATTGCATCATGACAGTGAGAAGTCCAACTTCATGGTCCTAAATACTATAAAAAAAACATGCGAAGGGGATATCAGCGAGACTGTTACACAAGCTAGGAGACTGCTTTTTAGAAGATGGAGAGAGAAGGGAAAGAGAAGGGAGAGAGAGTTGGAGAGATAGATAGATTTTTTTCCTTGTCTAAGGACCAGGGGCCAAACCTTCAAATCCTGGCCAAAAGTAAAGCACTACTTTCTACAAATGTCAGTGTGGTGCATCATATATACTGTATGACCTAACAGGGGTTTTGAGGGGACCTTTTTTCAAGAAATGAGGCATTTTCAGTATTTTCCATGTGTAAGAATGTTAAAATAAACGAAATGATGGATACATGGCTTGAAAATGCTTGAATTTAGAGAATTTGTGTTGATTTTGAGAGGGGGGTTGGATTGTCTTGCACATTTGAGACAATCTAAGACAATTATTTTTTCCAGTGTCTAATGCCTGTGTTTCTCAAAATTATGTTGGAGGGCCAAAAGATCCATGATAGAGGGCCGGATTTTTGCCTGATGTTGCCTACCCCTGACCTATACAGACTCGAGGCACTTGCAGTGTCTCACCTTAAGAATATCTTAACCTTTTTGAGTTAAAATAAGAAAAACTTAATTATTTTATGTTTGATTTCTTATCTAAATTGCAAAATATTTGTCCCATTGGCAGATCATTTTACTACCCTACTCAAACCATTTCTTAATTGAAGTAAATTTGACTTATTTCAAGGTTAGTTTTTGTAGTGCATACATAAAGCACATGCAGATCTTGTTTTTGTCCACTCTCAAACCTTTGGTGCAAAAAGACAATAGTTAACATTATGTACAGAGTAGAATCAAATACTTTGCAAGCTTTTCCCAAAGGCAGGGCTGAAGAGGATATGAGATGGGCGCCTTATCTTCTTGAGGTTACCCTGTGTGCTCTGACGGACAATTTGGCTAAATATTAAAAGAAACTTAAGAATGGTACATAAATAATAAATAAATAATATATGTATATATTTAAAAGTACAAAATAAAACTTACACGAGAGGTTTTGTGTGAAGATTAAAAAGAGAGTCTACTAAGTGAAGGCGACAGGAGTGAAGATCTGGAGGTGTTATTTCAGTGAGAATTGGTTTAAAAGTTGGGTGCAGCCACAGCCTTTGAAAATGACTGAATCTGTGTGGACAGGCTGAACAAAGAGGTGCTACAGGTGGGCCTTTAGCGGGTCAACCCTGGCATTTTCCTTTTCGACAGCTTTTGTTCTCACCTTCCGGTCTGCTGGCTTTATTTCACAGATTTTCAGGGGCTTTTTTCAGGTGTAAGAAACCTGCAGACTGAACCTTAGGACAGTGGTGTATCTTTATCCACTAATGGCTTCCGTGGGGCTTGGTGTGTGGTGAACATTGATTTAAAGCATCATCGATCTGCCAATTTAACAAGGCCTGAGTCCAGGGAGCACACAAACACTCTGCTGCCCTATCCACAGTAACTTTATTTATGTCTCATTATCTCACACATGACTTTTCAGTAAACACTAATAGCTGCACTTACAGTATCTCTTCTTCAGTCTTATTTATCTTATCTCCCAGAAGAAAAGAAAAAAAAAATCTATTCACTCTGACTTGTACTGAATACTTTTTATTAGCACTGGAGTGAATGTTAATCAACTGTTCATCAAACGTAATGCGCTTTGTGACTTACCAACTTCAGTGCTGTGATCAATGGAAATTGCAATTGTGCAATTACACAACATCCCACCACACGTACATACATACACGTACCTGACCTCCCAGCATGCACCTGTCCTCTGTACATTAGTTTATCTTTCTCAAAATCAAAGGTCTTGGATGTTTTGTAATAAACATGTAGGCTATATTTCCTAATAATAAATAATAATGGGACAGAGTTATAATGTTATGCCCAAGAAAGACTCTTTGCTCACTGCTCTGTGTAAGATAATATTGTATGTTATTCTCTGGCTGACTCCCATGACTGAGAAGGATAAGGATACATGATTAGGTATAAATAGCGCTAAACGTACATGTGGTGAGATGTTGTAATTGCACCATAGCAATGTCCATTGATCACAGCACTGAAGTTGTGCTGCCGTGAGCAGGCAGGGTTTGAGTTAACTCTTTGGGGGCCCCTGCCAATTTGGGGGCCCCAAGCAGCTGCCTGCCTTGCCTAATGTCAAGGGACCCCTCTGCTACTGGCCAACATCACGCACATGTTTATGAATGTTGTCACCACTTTTGGACACATTTATGAGAAAATACTTCATTTGGGGCATCTCTCTTTAAGAAGAGTTTGGTCTTCTTAAGAACGCTTCGTGAATCAGACCTAAGTTTTTCCAGAAACTTCTTAAAATTGTAGTCTACTTAAGAACTTTTAAGAACACATTCCTGAATGAGGCCCATTGAACTTTGTGACAGTGTTTGTTTCATGTGGATAGGCCCAGGAATTACAGAGAAATTAGCTTGCTTCAAAGCACTGCGCTGGAACTTGTTTCACTGCATCTGGTCATGTGACTTAGGTGTCTCGAAAACTGCTTCGAAACTGCGTTTCGGCTCAGTGTGAGTCTCTGTCCAGGGCTCACACTTTCATGTGGTTGCACCGGTACACTCACTTCCTCATTTCAGTAGTAGTACGTTTTCTGCCCCTGGAAAACATGTACAGCAAATGGTGACTGAAGTAAAAAGATCACGCATTCTTCAACAAACGCATTCTTCATTCACAAACATGACATGGCCGCAGCGAGAGAACATTCACACAGTAGTAGACTAAAGCAGATCCAGATCATCACACAACGACACAAACAGTAATCCAGCAGCAGAGAGAAATCTTGACAATAAACTTGACAAGATTATTGTCAAGTTCAACTATAATCTGCTGGAGCTTGTGTTTGAACCTTCCATTACAGTTTGGTGCATCAGTCGTGTTTATGAGAAACTGAAATATCAAAGTTTGTCCAAAAGACACCAGTGTCAAAACAGAATGAAGCAGTATTAGACCTCCGATCCTTTTTTAGAGACTCTTGCAAGGAAAGCTTTGAAGTATCACAAGGCTTCTTATTCCAATGACAATAAATGAGTCCAAATCTACAAAAATCATAATTCAAAAACAAACATAATTCAAACATTCAAGCAATTTTAAGTCATTTTCTTATCAATGCCAGTTATTATTTTTTTTCAGTGATTATGTTTTTTGCATTTAGTTGGTAATAATCTCAAACCCATCAATGTTTTGCACTGAGAAAATGCTATATTGATGCATCGATTATACACTGATCCATAGTGATAAAACTCCTTCCAAGACTTTTTGAATCAACTTGCTGACATCATTAGCTGTAATGGGGAATCGAGTGCCTAACAAGACCATAAGAAAACCGTACATCTGCTCTGCCTGTTCACATGAATAAAGTTAGTCACGGCACTCCACAGTCACTTGACCCAATCATCCAAATGAACCCACAAGTCGTCATCTGTTTCTCCGCTGATAATTACAAAGCAATGACTGAGTACAGCTGGAATCAAAAGCCCCAAAAATACTTTATCTGAGGCTGTATGAGCAGAAACACTTTGTACATTTGTCCCTCGGCACTAAACTAATTACACCGACCAATAAATACTTATGAAGGACCCGAGCATGTTTGTTAAGAGTCCAACTCCTCAGTGCCAAGGCCAGCTCTCTTTTTATAGTCTAAAAGACATGTAAACAACTCAATGCTGTCTCTTTCAATGCACTGGGGCAGTCAAAGAAATAAATTACCCAGATTTATAACCATGATTAGACTATATAAACTTTTTGAACTCACAGCAACTTTACAAGCGCAAACAAGCGATTGGCTATATGCACACAAATACAAAACGCTTATAATTTGAAAAACCTTCTCTGTAAAGATGGAGCCGTAGTGCAGCTGCCAGGCCTGTGTGTGGCGCTGTGACGTCACTACAAGACGCCTTCCAATGTAGAACAATGTCAACATCGCGGTGATTACTACAGAAGAGGCAAGAGGTGAATTTATGTTTGAGATCTCACAGGACGAGAGCAGAAATACTGTCAGTTGCTGTCAGTACAAAAGCACAGACAGAGGAGGATTTTTCCTTGGGGCTTTTCTGTGTGTCACCTGTGGCTCACGGTGAAGCAGAGGAGGAGTATCACGCAGGATTGTGCAGTTAAAGCCATTATAAGGTCAGTAGATTATGCAAAACATACACAACGCTAGCACTTTGACGTCATCATTTTAGGAAAAGTTGTGTAGAGGCAGTAACAAAGGAGCCGCGTTTTGAAATCTTTCCACTCTTGTCTCCGTGTGGATGGGGCCTAAGAATACATTCAGGAACTTCTTTAGCCAATGTAGTTTATCTGTGAGTCATCAGTGGCATTAGATACAAGATTATTTTAAAAGAGATAAAGGTGTACACTTCAGTGACCGCATAGACCAGTTTGTCCCCTTCATTTAACCTTCGATTTAACCACACAACACACAAGGATCCATCTCACGCACTCTCGTCTAACAATCATTTTCACAAAGCCGCATTGACAACGACACAGATAGTTTGAGTGGCATACTGATTAATACAAGTTTGTTTGTGCAAGTGTCCGTCAAACTTCTCCCTGGGGTTGTTACCAAAGCAGACAGGAAACTTTCTTATCAACAGCAGCAGCTCATGCCAACACTACAGTGATGAAAGGCATTCTCTTGGAGGGCCAAAGTGTGTAGAATTGTAGATTATGCTTGGCTTTCAAATGGAATTAAAAGATAGTTTTATTTTCTAATCCACTGTAAATGATGGTCTTTTGTAGTTTTTCCTCGATTGATGGGACGCCACTGCATTTCTGACACACTGAGCACTTTTCCCTTTAATGGGTTGCGTTCATGTGATGAATTGTGTTGTAATCTCTGATGGAGCACAGGATACAATACAACTCAATGGGAGAGGAACAGTTTTAAAATCTCCAAAAAGAAATTTAGCAAATGGTAGTGGTAGATTTACCATTATAATATTCTTATGGCTGAATGTCCTTTCTACTGGCCAATATCATCCCCATGTTTTTGAATATTGTCAAATCTTTTGGACACCTTTATGAGAAAATAATTAGACCTTAGTTTGCGTGTGTTGACACAGTTTGTGACCGTTTTTGTTTTGTGTTGATTGTCCTATAATGAGATATTAGCTATAAACCTAGACTATGTCACAAAGCTCAATGTCTTCTCTTTGAGAACAAATGAACTAAGATCAAATGATTTTCTCATAAAGTCTTGACAATAATCAAAAAAACTGTGTTTGATTGAAAGGACTTTCAACAGTAAGAATAACACCAGTATTGGAAGGTTTGTGGATCCAGTACCTAACAAAGAATAATCCGGTTATTTGTCTATTTGTACTATGTGCAAAGTAAACAATGAAATTAGTTCTGTCAGTCGATTGCTTGGTGCAATTATTTAGTCTCTTGTCAATCTGTAATAACAATCAATGCATAATGTGTTCTGAAAATGACTGTGCATTGGACTACATTTTCACCAGACCATAGTAAACACTGTTATATTTAAGATTTCACTTTTGTTTTATATTGAGGGTATATTTTTGTTTAGTATTTTTTGGAAAGTTGATCCTTAAGGACAGGAAGTGACACGAATAGGTAGGATTTCCAACCGTTAGCGTGCCAACCATATTATACCAACGAGAAATGAGTGAGTGAGTTGTATGAAAATGTATGTACTGTATGTGCTGCCAGTCGAACTTAAGAAAATCAACTTTGTGTTCAACTTTCCATTTTAAAATTGCCCCTTCACTAATGCAGAGCTATTAATGAATACTTCCACGGGCGTTATCTCGTCACATTCAGTAAGAATAAGAGAACTGTGAAAACCTGTCACATGCACTTTCAATTTCACACAGAAACACTTTCTCAATCAAGTTTTCCCCGCAGCTCAGAAACCATCACCGAACAAAACTCTAGTGAAGTGATGTTCATGACCGAATCGGCTCTTTTTCAGTCAATTCAATGTAGATTGGCCCTAAATGGACTCAAGACTCAGCACAACAGCAGAGAAGGCCACAGAAGTGAAAGATTTTTTTTTGCACTAAAAATAATTTGTCCGACAGGTGTAGCTTTTTTTTCAGTGAATGTGGCACAAAATTTGATTCACAAACACGTATTTTTGAAGGAATATAAACTCTTCTCCATCATCATATGGTGTAATCTGGTTTAACCCTGATTTAGCTCTGGTCTAGTCCAGTTTTTGTCCCATTTTAGCCCTGGTTTAGGCCCTGTTTAGTCCTAGTTTATCACTAGTTTAGCTCAGTTTTAGTCCCGGTTTAGACCTGGTTCAGTTTCAGCCCTTTTTGTTCATTTTAAAAAGAATTGTGCTTGCCTAATATCTGCTCATAATTTAACGTTTTTAGCTGGTGTCTCAAAAAACAATATAAAAAGTCTTTTGAACGGCTCTTTCAAATGAACGGATCCCAAAGACTCGGCTCCCTGTAAAGAGCCATAAATCCCATCACTACAAAACTCTGGTGAACTGACACGACCTGTTCAGCTTTACATTACCGTAGCGCTACATTTGACATAGTGCGCTCCTCCAATGCAGCTGTCTTTGTAATATAGCCACATTTAATATCCTCCAACAGAATGAAATCTAAATTGACTCAGCAGACGCCAGTGTGGGACAAGGCAATGGCTGTGATTTGACTCGACTCACAAAGCAACTGCGGGAAAGTGAAAGGTTTCTCAAAGTAGTGCAATCAACACAAGGCTCGGCGGGCTCAGTAGGTACTATGATTAAGTGTAATGACAGTGATGCGGCTCTGTGTAATCAAGGAAGAGTAATTAAAACTATAGTATTTTTAAAATAGTGCAACGTCAGAGGGTAATGACAACTAGCATCCAGAGAGAAGTGGTGCATTACACAGCGAAGCAGAGTGTAATCAACCAGGCTTTTAGTCCCTCCACTTCGGCAGTGTTTTTTTTCCTGCATGTCCGCTTTGACCCAATCTTCTTTCTTTACAATATAGGTGGAAACACTGCAGCACGTACGAAAGCTTCTTTAAAGGGTAACTAAATGGGAGTGCAAGAGCCTTACTCCACCCACAAACACAGTCCAAACACCGCCTGCGAAAGGGGCGTGCTCGGAGGCTTTGGGGTGAGGTGCAGGGGGGTGAGTGTAGTGTAGTGGGCAGGTGTAGTGTATTATGTATAATGAGGAGGACTGCATGTGTTTAGGCACAAGGCATTATGGGAGACAAACAGATATGGGAGACAAACAGATGTGCACAACGTTGATGTGCAACTTTGCTGCCCCCTAGTGTGCGATCTGTAGATTCCTTCAAACTCCTCGTGTGCGTGAAGACTGCAATGGAATGTCAGTCTCGCTACGGGGCGTGTGCGAGACTGACATTCCATTGATGCAGACTC